>JABWTJ010001275.1:72500-90314 GCA_016801875.1 Solanum sitiens
CATCATCGCCCTTGGATAGCACGCACGGTCGAACGACGTCGAGCGTGGCATGTCATCATCGCCCTTGGGCAGCACACACGATCGAACGACATCGGGCGTAACATGTCGTCATCGCCTTTGGACTAGGTGACACAATTGGATGACGTCGGGCGTGGCATGCCATCATCGCCCTTGGGCAGCACACACGGTAGGACAACGTCGGGCGTGGCATTCCATCATCGCCCTTGGACAGTACGCACGATAGGACGACGTCGGGTGTGGCAAGCCATCATGGCCCTTTGACAGCACACACGGTCGGACGACGTCGGGCGTGCCATTCCATCATCGCCCTTGGACTGCACGCACGGTCGAACGACGTCGGGCGTGCCATGCCATCATCGCCCTTGGGTAGCACACACGGTCGGACGTGGTAGTCCATCATCGCCCTCTGACAGCACACACGGTCGGACGATGTAGGGCGTGGCATGCCATCATCGCCCCTTGACTGCACGCATGGTGGAACGACGTTGGGCATGGCATGCCATCATCGCCCTTGAACAGCACGCACGGTCGGACGACGTTGAGAAGTGCATGCCATCATCGCCCTTAGGTAGCACACATGGTCGAACGACGTCGGACGTGGCATGCCATTATCGCCCTTGGACAGCACGCACGGTTGGACGACGTCGGGCGTGGCATGTCATCATGGCCCTTTGACAGCACGCACGGTCGGACGACGTCGGGCGTGGCAGGCCATCATCGCCTTTGGACTACAAGCACGGTCGGATGACGTCGGGCGTGGCATGCCATCATTGCCCATGGACTGCACGCACGGTCGAACGATGTCGAGCGTGGCATGCCATCAATGCCTTTGGACTACTTGACACGGTCGGACGACGTCGGGCGGTGCATGCCATCATCGCGTTTGGACTAGTTGACACGGTCAAACGACGTCGAGCGTGGCATGGCATCATCGCCCTTGGGAAGCACACACGGTCAGACAACGTCGGGCGTCGCATGCCATCATCGCCCTGGGTCAGCACACACAGTCAGATGACGTTGGGTGTGGCATGCCATCATCGCCCTTGGACAGCATGCACGATCGAACGACATTAGGCGTGGCATGCCATCATCGCCCTGGGACTGCCCGCACGGTCGAACGACGTCAGGCGTGGCATGCCATCATCGCCCTAGGGCATCACACATGGTCGAACGATGTCGGGTGTCGCTTGCCATCATGGCCCTTTGACAGCACACACAGTATGACGACGTCGGGCGTTGCATGCCATCATCGCCCTTGGACTGCACGCACGATTGGACGGCGTCTGGTGTGGCATGCCATCATCGCCCTTGGACACCACATGGTCGAACGACATCAGACGTGGCATACCATCATGGCCCTTTGACAGCACACGGTCGAACGACGTCGGGCGTTGTATGCCATCATCGCCCTTGGACCACACGCACGGTCGGACGACGTCGGGCGTGGCATGCCATCATGGCCCTTGGGCAGCACACACGGTCGGACGACGTCGGGATTGGTATGCCATTATCGCCCTTAGGCAGCACATACGGTCAGACGACGTCGGACGTGGCATGCCATCATCGCTCTTGGACAGCATGCACGGTTGGACGACGTCGGGCGTGGCATGTCATTATGGCCCTTTGACAGCTCGTACGGTCGGACGACGTCGGGCGTGGCATGCCATCATCGCCTTTGGACTGCACGCACGGTCGGACGACATCGGGCGTGGCATGCCATCATCGCCCTTGGATTGCACGCACGGTCGAATGACGTCGTGCGTGGCATGCCATCAATGCCTTTGGACTACTTGACACGGTCGAACGACGTCGGGCGATGCATTCCATCATCGCCTTTGGACTAGGTGACACGGTCGAATGATGTCGGGCATGGCATGCCATCATCGCCCTTGGGCAGCACACACGGTCAGACAACGTTGGGCGTGGCATGCCATCATCGCCCTTGGGCAACACACACGGTCCTACGACGTTGGGTGTGGCATGCCATCATCGCCCTTGGAAAGCATGCACGATCGGATGACGTCTAGCGTAGCATGCCATCATCGCGCTGGGACTGCCCGCACGGTCGGACGACGTCAGGCGTGGCATGCCATCATCGCCCTAGGGCAGCACACACGGTCGGACGATGTCGGGCGTCGCATGCAATCATCGCCCTGTGACAGCACACACAGTAGGACGACGTCGGGCGTTGCATGCCATCATTGCCCTTGGTCTGCACGCACGATCGGACGGCGTCTGGCGTGGCATGCTATCATCGCCCTTGGACACCACACGGTCGAACGACATCAGGCGTGTCATTCCATAATCTCCCTTGGACTGCATGCACGGTCGAACGACGTCGGGCGTGCCATGCCATCATCGCCCTTGGGCAGCACACACGGTCGGACGTGGTAGTCCATCATCGCCCTCTGACAACACACACAGTCGGACGACGTAGGGCATGGCATGCCATCATCGCCCCTTGACTGCACGAACGGTCGAATGACGTTGGGCGTGGCATGCCATCATCGCCCTTGAACAGCACGCACGGTCGGACGACGTCGAGAAGTGCATGCCATCATCCCCTTTAGGCAGCACACATGGTCGAACGACGTCGGACGTGGCATACCATCATCGCCCTTGGACTGTGTTTGTAGTCCAAGGGCGATGATGGCATGCCACGTCCGACGTCGTTCGACCATGCATGCAGTCCAAGGGCGATGATGGCATGAAACGCCCGACGTCGTCTGACCGTGTGTGCTGCCCAAGGGCCATGAAAGCATTCCACGCCCAACGTCGTCCGACCGTGCGTGTGGTCCAATGGCGATGATGGCATACAACGCCCGACGTTGTTCGACCGTGTGCTGTCAAAGGGCCATAATAGAATGGCACGCCCGACGTCGTTCGACTGTGTGTGCTGTCAAAGGGCCATGATGGCATGCCACACCCGACGTCGTCCGATCGTGCGTACTGTCCAAAGGCGATGATGGCATGAATCGCCCGACATCGTCCTACTGTGTCAAGTAATCCAAAGGCATTTGATGGCATGACACGCCCGACGTTGTCCGACCGTGCGTGCTAACCAAGGGCGATGATGGCATGCCACGCCCGACGTCGTTCGATTGTGCGTGCAGTCCAAGGGCGATGATGGCATGCCACGCCCGACGTCGTCCGACCGTGTGTGCTGCCCAAGGGCCATGATGTCATGCCACACCCGACGTCGTCTGACCATGCGTGTGGTCCAAGGGCGAGGATGGCATGCAACGCCCGACGTCGTTCGACCGTGTGCTGTCAAAGGGCCATGATGGTATGCTACGCCTGATGTCGTTCGACCGTGTGGTGTCCAAGGGCGATGATGGTATGCCACACCAGACGTCGTCCGATCGTGCGTGTAGTCCAAGGGCGATGATGGCATGCAACGCCCGACGTTTTGGATTTTGGAGTTTTCGCCCCAACCTAGGTTAGGGGGTCATTAGACCATAGCTTGCTGCTGAAAAACGTTGCTAGCGATGTCGGGCGTGGCATGCCATCATCGCCCTTGGGAAGCACACACGGTCAGACAACGTCGGGCGTGGCATGCCATCATCGCCCTTGGGCAACACACACGGTCCTACGACGTTGGGTGTGGCATGCCATCATCGCCCTTGGAAAGCATGCACGATCGGATGACGTCTGGCGTAGCATGCCATCATCGCCCTGGGACTGCCCGCACGGTCGGACGACGTCAGGCGTGGCATGCCATCATCGCCCTAGGGCAGCACACACGGTCGGACGATGTCGGGCGTCGCATGCAATCATGGCCCTTTGACAGCACACACAGTAGGACGACGTCATGCGTTGCATGCCATCATCGCCCTTGGTCTGCATGCACGATTGGACGGCATCTGGCGTGGCATGCCATCATCGCCCTTGGACACCACACGGTCGAACGACATCAGGCGTGGCATACCATCATGGCCCTTTGACACCACAAGGTCGAACGACGTCGGGCGTTGTATGCCATCATCGCCCTTGGACCACACGCGCGGTCGGACGACATCGGGCGTGGCATGCCATCATGGCCCTTGGGCAGCACACACGATCGGACAACGTCGGGCGTGGCATGCCATCATCGCCCTAGGACTGCACGCACGGTCGAACGACGTCGGACGTGGCATGCCATCATCGCCCTTGGACAGCACGCACGGTTGGACGATGTCGGGCATGGCATGCCATCATAGCCCTTTGACAGCACGATCGGACGACGTCGGGCGTGGCATGCCATCATTGTCCTTGGACTGCACGCACGGTCGGACGTCGGGCGTGGCATGCCATCATCGCCCTTGGACTGCACGCACGGTCGAACGATGTCGGGAGTGGCATGCCAACAATGCCTTTGGACTACTTGACATGATCGGACGACGTCGGGCGATGCATGCCATCATCGCCTTTGGACTAGGTGACACGGTCGAACAACGTCGGGCGTGGCATGCCATCATCACCCTAGGGCAGCACACACGGTCAGACAACGTTGGGAGTGGCATGCCATCATCGCCCTTCGGCAACACACATGGTCAGACGACGTTGGGTGTGGCATGCCATCATCTCCCTTGGACATCATGCACGATCGGACGACGTCAGGCGTGGCATGCCATCATCGCCCTGGGACTGCCCGCACGATCGAACGACGTCATGCGTGGCATGCCATCATCGCCCTGGGACTGCCCGCACGGTCGTACGACGTCAGGCGTGGCATGCCATCATTGCCCTTAGGCAGCACACACGGTCGGACGATGTCGGGCATCGCATGCAATCATGGCCCTTTGACAGCACACACAGTAGGACGACGTCGGGCGTTGCATGCCATTATCGTCCTTGGACTTCACGCACGATCGGACGATGTCTGGCGTGGCATGCCATCATCGCCCTTGGACACCACACGGTCGAACGACATCAGGCGTGGCATACCATCATGGCCCTTTGATAGCACACGGTCGAACGACGTCGGGCGTTGCATGCCATCCTCGCCCTTGGACCACACGCACGGTCAGACGACGTCGGGCGTGGCATGCCATCATGGCCCTTGGGCAGCACACATGGTCGGACGACATCGGGCGTGGCATGCCATCATCGCCCTTGGACTGCACGCACGATGGAACGACGTCGAACATGGCATGCCATCATCGCCCTTAGTCAGCACGCACGGTCGGACGACGTCGGGTGTGGCATGCTGTAACATTTTGAAATATCGCTGTCATGTGATAAGACTTAAATGGGCTCTTTAGGATCTAAACCAGTGTTCCTAGCCAATTAGGCATATTTAGAGTCTTTGAAGTGGTGTTGGAACCGAAACTCTTAAACGTTCGGCAAATTGGTTCATAAGAGGGCTAGAGTGTCCTTTTGATTTAACCAAGTTAAAGAGTCGGAATTTGGTAAACAGTTGTAACCATAGGTGTAAAATATTGTGTGGGATGGTATCTGTCACGACCCGAAAGCACCCCCTAGAAGTTAGGGAAAACCTTCGAATCGTGACCGGGCGTACTTGACCCCTTTGGGGTCTCGTACAAGCCCTCTAACTAGCATTCATAACATAAATCATGAAAAGTAGTGCGGAATTTAAAACTTTTCACGATAATAATAAATAAAGGAGTCTTTTCATAAATACTAGGAAATCTTATCATCACAAGCCAACTTAAAGACACGACTTAGAATCTTAGGGACACGGCCCTTTACAATAGAGTAAATACATTTTTAAGTCTTAATAAGGAAACTAAGAAACATAAAAAAAAAACTATGTCCTCGAATATATGAGGACATACCCAAGTCTTGAGAGATAGAATTCCCAAGCTTCAACTTCGATCCTCCAAAGGCTTCCAACCTATACTCATAAGGTATAAAAAAAAGTATGGGGTTAGTACAACAATGTACTAAGTATGGCATATGCAAAAACATGCAAAAAGGGACATTTTAGTAAAGATAGCTTTTTATGCAATTCAAATATAACCTTCATGAATCTAGAAGCAAACCCACATAAAAATCAACAATTTAACACTTTATGGCTATCTTACCAAACTTAAAGTAAACAAAAGGCACATTTCAATTAACTTTGCTAAACTTGCAATAAAATTGAATAAAGCATCATAGTGAACATTTTGAATTTTTACCATGAAGACCTTACAGTGAAAGGCACGGTCCAAGTCATATGAACCCTTTTTCTTTGAAGTTGCCCTAACCCAAGGTTATTCTAAGACTCCCTAAGGTGAGCCAAGAAGGGACTCTCATTACACCTCCCTTCAAAGCACACCAAAGCGACCCTTAAAACTACCTAATCTTAGGCTTACTTCGTTAGAAATCAAATCCACGCCCTTGGCTAACATATGCAAAACACTCATGGAAATATAGGTCATACCAAGTGCAATGTGAGAGTAGCATCCCATACTACCACTCCCACTTAGTACTCCTAATGGATTCCATTTACTCAAGTACTCCACAATAATCCTCCATAACACTACACCATAGTACTCATTCACACGGATTTCATGAAGGTACTCTTCTCCCATAGTAGGTATAGGTCACACTGAGTGCAATGTGAGAATAGCATCCCATACAACTACTCCCACTCAATGCTCCTACTTGGTAACTAATATGGATTGAGCACTTCACGACATACATACACAGTTTCAACAGTACACAAGATAATTAGTTTCAAATCAATTCTTTTGTGGGAGTTAGCTTAACCGACAAAGACCATGAGAGCTAGACATGGAATCCCGATATTAACCCCTATCGGATGAGGGATCCTTACTTGCCTAGAGTAAGGTCATGCTTCTTAGCGTTTACATGGCTTTTTTTCCAATAGCTACACCTATGCGGGCACATAGTTAAGGGATAAGGAGATTGCTACTAAGTAACTCACTCTCTACTAACGAGGAGTACTCATCTCAAGAGGTACTTTGGATTACAACATCTCAACTAACGAAGTGCAATCCACCTCCCCTTCATATCCTCTCGGTGCTAGGCATAACTCCACACACATTTCTCAACATAATAGTCTATCTTAGAAAGCTCACTAGGAAATGGAGAGGTTGTTACTAGACACCACATCTCAACTCACGAAGTGTGTCCACCTCAAGATTTCCCCTTTTTGCTCAACTTGACATAATACAAATCTTAAAAGAGTGTGTGTGTACATGTGCACACCTTGCATATAAGCATCATTTCATTATCATCAAGTTCTACTCATACTTTAACCTTGATTCATCAAGCTACACACTCTACATACTTCTCATAATCATATACTTCATTTAGACATAAACTAGGTCAAACATGCAATTCAAGCTACATCAAACACAACACAAGACCCATTTCAAATATATATCTTCATTTCACATATTAGACCTTCAAGATCACATACTCAACCATACAAAGTAACATCAAGTTCATCAATTAGCACCGCCACCCATAAGGTGGACCATACCACTCAAATAGCAATTCATAATAAGAATTATACAATGAGAGCAACTCATCAACAAATCAAACCATCATTACCCGTAAGAAATTTATCAATAGTTCACCATATTAAGGCCCTTAGGGCAGTAGCTACAACAACATGACAAATACAAGAAGACCCAAGTTCATACCCTACTCAAATCTTGCTCACATAACCCATTTTCAAGTCAAAAATTGGAGTATGCATAAAGAAGAGTTTCATGGAGTTTTAACATCAAAATCATCTATTCAAACCAAGATAAATACATTTAAACCATTAGAACTTAGTTACAAGAAGACCCATAATAGAAATCAAAGTTTAGAAGAAGTTGAGTTTAAAACCCCTTTTTGAAAACCATTTTGGAAGTTGGCTTCTTGAATGGAAAGGTATTCAAGAATGGATACCATACCTTTATGAGAAATAAACCCACGAATTTGATGAAGAAACAAGTCTCAATCCGTCCTCCTATCCTTCCTTGACTTCTAGCTTCCAAGAGAGTTGAGAGAGTTTTCTTGAGAGAAAGAGAGAGTTGGATCTTGAAGTGAGAGGGTCTTGTCTAGGTCTAGGGTTTAAAACTAATTTAATATAACCTAAAAAATACCAAAATTATACACCTAGGGTCTTATAAGACTTGGGGTGTATTTACATAAAACACCCCAAGTTTGCAGCCTTAAGTCGTGCACTGGCAGGCCTCGTCGACGAGACCTCCTCGACGGACCGTCACGTTCACCACGGACCGTCATGGAGTCCCGTCGAGGAACACTTGGCTCCAACTGGAGCCTGTCCAAGTTTCCACTCTCTGTCACTCGCGACGCCCTGGATCGACGGACCGTCCTGAGTGCGACGGACCGTCGCCATGGTCGTCGTGAGTCACTGATGGGCAGACTTTGCCCAAGCCTTGGGCCCTTCATCTAGGGCCCCTTGTGGGTCCTAGGTTGGGTCGTGCCCGGATGTCAAACCCCTAAACTAAGTCGTCTAGGTCTAAGGAACATCCGACGCATGTTTCAAGTAAAACGAACACATAAAAGTCATCCAAACTCGCCAAGACATACAAGTACATTATAAGGCATACCATCCGAACGTCATGGACGTTTTTGGTCGATTGAACTCCAAACTTAACCAAACCTTGCACACTGCCTAAGGACACCAAAATAACTCCGTTTAACTTAAAATTAACTCAAGAAACGACCATGAGGCTCTAGTTCACCTTAGTTCATTTTGGGGCGTTATAACCCTCCACTTTTAGGTGTAGGTGCAGGTGGATGCTAGAGTTTACGAGACTACATTGAAGCTATTCGAACGAGGAGCATTCATCCAAACTTGGTAGGCCCTCATGCTTTCGACGATGCTTATCTCTTATATTCTATCTTAGACGTAGGCATGGGCTAGTTGAGGATGTTCCACTAGCATTTCTTTCTTACTTATTTTGAGACGTCGTATTGGTGCCATTTTGGTAACGTTATATTAATGTAGTTATGAACTATTTCCTTCATTTGAATATCTTATTATTAGATGGTTGTTGTGAACTGATGTGGTATAATGCAAATCTTATACGCGTATATTGCTTCTTAATATGAAGTCTATGTATACTTCAAAGCAAACAAAAGTTTTAAATTTTTCCGCTAAAATAAACCTATACGATGAAACCTATATGATGTAATGATGACATATGTAGGCTTGTCTGTGACCTCCGAAAGATCAACGACGCCGGTTTCGACTAGGGTATGGACTCCGGTCATGACAAATAGTTAACCATACCATAATAAGCAAGACAAGTACTCATGAACCCTCATCAAGTCAACAAGTTCAATGACCATGCAAAGCCCCATAACCTTACTCAATCAAGCAACCCACTAACACCCTACTTCACACAACATGACATGTAGATACACATTTCACCTTACTTAAACAATACAAACCGACACATACCCATAAGTGAGCTAATCAACATATAATATCAACAAGGTGCAAGTTTATCACATACATATAATATATCGTTGTAAACATAAACATACATAAGAACATCCTCCTAAGACTCCCCTGAAGGGTAACTAGTGCAATGCTTAGGTAGAGTCCCATACCCCTACCTACACTAAGCTAGACCCCTTTCGGTTATCCTAGTTAGAGTTCAACCCTTTAGTTCATTTTACATTTTTGGGAACATCTTTATCTAACCGACATAGACTGCATGAGCTAGTATGGAATACGGTGTCATCAAACCCTACACCGAAAGAAGGTGGACTACTTGCCAAGGTAGTACCAAAACATAAAACATAGCAATTAAGTGGATCCATAAGCTAGTATTCCTATGGGGCAACATAGTTCAGGAACTAGGAGATATAGTTGCGACCCTCTTTATGATCCATGAATTGTAGTCTCCGATCTCAAAAGTACTTTAGTGCTCCTACATTCCCTTTGTGGGAAAGGACACTCCTCAATCCAGTTCACTCGATGCTAAGCTAGAGTCCCTTTTTTAAATGACTTTAAGACTTTAATTATCAATCATAGCTTAGTTTAGGTCATAGGGTCTACCCCTTTTATAATCGTCATCATGAATGGGTCGACACAAATTTTATGATTATAAGTCCGGACTATACAATTCATATTAGTGAGGTGAGCACATTAGCATTACAGAACATAGTAATACACATTGATAGTCATCACCATCCTTATAACACATACACCTTAATCAACCTCACAACATAGTCAAGAAATTTCAATTCAACATCATACCACCCTATCAATCCTACTACAAGGCTTACTCTAATATAACATCATGACTTAACCACAATTACTCACAATTGGAAGTAAATATAAAGATCACAAAACTTACCAAGTCTCTTGTATAGTTGATCATCAAGGTCTTACCATAAACCCTCCATTTGATCGAATTTAGGTCATAACATCAACATAATTCAATAATCAACATGATAATAAGGCTATAATAATCGTTACACCATAATTCAATACTAACTCAAAGCTTAAGAAAAAAATACTTGGGTCAATTCTCATAACCTAGATCACTTCTCAAGAACTAGTATAAAAGGCTACAAATCATTCTAATTTGTTTATTATTAGTGTAAAAACAACATCTAATAGTGATTTAACCAATAATAAAGTCAATTGAATCAATACTAACCTAATTCACATCAAGATCAAACCTAGGGTTAGGGGTTAAGGATCATGTTCTTCTATTTAGATCAAAACATCACAAATTACAATAATCAAGTTAAAATACATGTTAATATAATAATTATATCCTAAATAAACCTTGAACAACTTAAGTCATATCATCAAAATTGTAATTGAATGAAACCCACTTGAAAACCCAACTTTTGAAATACTTTGAACGACCACTTTGAGGAAAGAAGTCTCAAAGGTGAATTAGATCACATACCTTAACTATTGATGAAGATTTAATGGTGAAATCGTCCTTTTACATCCCCCAAAACCTCCCCCTAGCTTGTCTTAAATGGTGTCTTCCAATAGAGAGAGAAAGAAGAGAGAAGGAAGAGAGTTTATTTTGTGAGTTGTGTTTTGGCGAATGATGGTTGGGGGTCTTTATATTAGGGTTTAATTAACTTAATTAGATTCCCTTAAACCACTTATTAATCACCTAAACCCCTAACTAATTAAATGAAACCGACTTATAAATGTGCAGGAACTGTTGACCCTCACAGACGGAACCCCGTCGATGGGCCGTCTGTGAGTCGACGACTTGACCACCCCTCCGTCCTGCACACTCGTCGTTTTGGTCAGAGACTTGTGCAGGAGAGGGATTCCCCATTTTGGCTAAGTGTGGGATGATGGTTGGCTTAGAAGCCCCGTCGATCCACATATTAGTCGTTCTTTGGCTTTCGTGGTTGCACACTGCCTAGCCAGTGTTACCTCCGACGTGCTAGGGTCCGCCTCAAGGGCGCTTGGTTGGTCCTTAGGGAGTCATACCCAGACCTTTCGACCATGAATTAACTAAAACATTATACACCCTTGAACCTAATTTCATGAATTTCCGACTCTTAAAGCTAGTCAAATAGGCTAAGGCACGCTAGCACCTCTTAGCACTAGTTTCCAAACGTCGTGGACGTTCTTGGACGTTTTGGTTCCTAAACTTCCTAAATGACCTATATTCTTTAAAATAGGTCTTAAAACAGTGTTTATACCTCAATACACCTTTGTTAGGCTCTACGACAAGTCTTGGATTTACGAAATGTTACATTATCCCCCCCTCCCCCCTTAGAAATATTCGTCCCGAATAACACAAAAAATCATTTGAAGGAAGGAGTAGACTCAAGACTAGCAGCCCAACCAATCAACAATATCAAAACAACATAAATCATAATATTTAAACAAGGCAATTTCAAAACCTCAATTACCACACATAAGGCTCAAACACTTCATCATTAGGCATTTCCTTCTCACAACACACATGAGCTAAACATACATTAAATGAGTCAATTAGCACAAACTTTAACTTATCAACATGACACACAACTTTTCACTAAGACTCACCATGTACAAATACACTACATAACTCAAACAAACCAAAAGGCAAAAATTCAAGTTTTAAGCACCAACTCAGTGTAATTCACTGTAATGCTACCCAAAAATGCACATTTTTTCAAAACTTCACCAAAAATAATGAAACTTCAATTTCTAATCATATTTATATTATTAAAAAGAATAAAAACCTTAATTATCAAAAATATGAGGGTAATCGGACTTCATGTAGGCCTTGACCTCGCATGTTGCACCCTCAACTAAGTGATTTTTCCATAACACTTTTACGGAAACCACCTCTTTATTCCTTAACTTCTTGACTTGCCTATCAAGAATTTGAACCGGAACTTCCTCATAAGAGAGGTTAACCTTGAAACCAAGACCCTCAATAGGAAGAATAGACTCGGGATCACCAATACACTTTTTAAGCATAGAAACATGGAAAACCGGATGAACCGAAGCCAATAAACTAGCAAGTTTCAATTCATAGGCAACCTTACCAACTCTTTGCAAGATTTCATAGGGACCCACATAACGAGGACTCAACTTCCCTTGAAAATCTAACCACCCCTTTCATTGATGAAATTTTCAAATAAACTTTATCACATTTCCCAAACTCTAATTCCCTTCTCCTATGATCGGCATAAGACTTTTGCCGACTATAGGCCGTTTCCAACTGGTTCCTTAAGATATAAAATTTCTCCAAAGTCTTATAAATCAAATTGGGACGAAGAAGAGAAGTCTCTCCAACTTCAAACCATCCAATAGAAGACCTACGCATCTTACAATACAAGGCTTCATAGGGAGCAATGGAAATGGATGAGTGAAAACTATTATTATACGCAAACTCCACCAAAGGCAAATGTTTATCCCAATTTCCTGTGAAATCAATAATACAAGCCCTAAGCATATCTTCAAGGGTTTTAATAGTGCGTTCCGCTTGACCATCCTTTTGGGGTGGAAAAGCGGTACTTAACTTCACCATAGTACCCAAACATCTTTGGAATGACCTCCAAAATCTAGATGTGAATTGTGCAGCTCAAACCGGTATGATGGATAATGGAATACCATGGCGATACACACTCTCATCTATGAAGATCCTAGCATAATCTTCCGCCGAATAAGTAGACTTGATGGGAATAAAGTGAACAGACTTGGTCAAACTATCCACAACCACCCAAATAGAATAATATGACTTTGAGTCCGAGTTAAACCCACTACGAAATCCATATTGATGTCTTCCCACTTCCAAGTACAAACTTGTATCTCTTGTAGCAAGCCACCGGCTTTTGATGTTCGGCTTTAACTTGTTGGCAATTCGTACACCTAGCAACAAACTCCGCTATGTCTTTCTTCAAACTTTCCCACTAAAATATTAATAAAGTAGTGGTACATTTTCGTAGAACCCACATGAATTGAGTAGCGGGACCCATAGGCTTCTTCAAGAATCCGGTCCCTCAACCCATCTACATTGATAACACATACTCTCACTTGGTACCTCAACACACCATCCCCCCTAAGGTGAATGACTCATTTAACTTACCGAGAACCGATACTTTTAACTCCATCAATGGTAGATCAAGTTGTTGTTTGGACTTCACCTCAACCACTAAAGATGACTCGGAGTTGTTATGAAACATGAAACCTCCATCCAAAGAATCTTGTAACCTCACACCCAACCTAGCCAACCTATGTACATCCTTCACTAGGTATTTCTTGGCTTCGTCAATGTGAGATACACTACCCATAGTCATACGACTTAGGACATCCGCAACCACATTAGCCTTGCCGGGGTGATAGCGGACACTAATGTCATAATCTTTCAACAATTCTAACCACCTTCTTCGCCGGATATTAAACTCCTTTTGGATAAACAGATATTGGAGACTCTTATTGTTGGTAAAGACATAAACATGAACCCCATACAAGTAATGCCTCCATATATTCAAGGAAAACACTACGGCCGCTAACTCAAGGTCGTGAGTTGGGTAGTTTTGCTCATGCACCTTATGTTTCCTAGAAGCATAGGCTATCAACTGCCCATGTTGCATAAGCACACACCCAAAACCCACTCAGGATGCATCAAAATACACAACAAAACCATTTATACCCACCGGTAAGGCCAACACCGAAGCGGAAGTAAGCTTATCTTTTATCATTTGAAAACTCTTCTCACATGCCTACGACCACTAAAATTTCTTACTCTTTTGGGTCAAAGTAGTCAAGGGAGATTCAATGGATGCAAAACCATCCACGAACCTCCAGTAATAACCCGCCAAACATAAGAAACTCCCAATATCTGTTGGAGTCAAAGTTCTAGGCATATTTTTCACCTTCTCCGTTTTCCTTAGATCAACCTCAACTATCTCACTAGAGATAATATGCCCAAGAAATGTCACCGACCTCAACAAAAACTCACATTGGCTATACTTGGCGAACAATTGATGTTCTTTAAGGGTTTGCAATACCACCCTTATATGACCCACGTGATCACTCTCATTTTTCGAATATACCAAGATGTCTTCAATGAATACAATCACAAATGAATCGAGGTAACTTCGAAACACCCTATTCATTAAGTCCATAAAAGTTGTCAGAACTTTTGTTAGACCAAAGGACATTACTACGAACTCATAATGCCCATACCTAGTCCGAAATGCCGTCTTTCGACATCCTCATCTATCATCCTAAGTTGGTGATACCCCGATCTTAAGTCAATCTTAGAAAAGTAACTTGCCCCTTGGAGTTGATCAAACAAGTCGTCAATCCGAGGGAGAGGATACGTTTTCTTGATTGTGACTTTATTAAGTTGGCGGTAATCAATACACATTCTTAGATACCCATCTTTCTTCTTCACAAACAAAACCGGAGCACCCCTTTGAGAAATACTAGGCCTTATAAAAACCTTGTCTAGTAAATCATTGAGTTGAGCCTTCAACTCCTTCAATTTGGACGTAACCATCCGATAAGGAGGAATTGAAATGAGATTGTATCCGGTAGCAAATCCATACAAAAATCAATTTCCCATTTGGGAGGAATACCGGGAAGGTCATTAGGAAGAACCTCCGAAAATTCTTTCACTACGGGGGCCGACTCAATGAGAAGAATTTCAGAGTCTATATCTTGGAGTCTTACTATATGGTATAGACAACCCTTAGAGATCATTTTGAAATATTTTTAAAAAGATATGATACGACTTCTATGCATAGAATTTCCCCCTTTCCACTCAACGATGGGTTCATTTGGAAAGTCTAACCTCACCACCCTTGTCCTACAATCAATAGAAGCAAAACAAGCATGCAACCAATCCATACCCAATATAACATCAAAACCAAACATATTGAGTTCTTCTAGTTCAACATAAGAAACTCTATTGGCAAACATTATAGGATAATTTATCTACACCCTTTTTACAACAACCGACTCACCCACCGGAATAGACACTACAAAAGGTTCTTGCAAAATATCACACAAAATATTAAACTTTTTGGCTACTAGAGGAGTAATAAAGGCTAAAGTAACACCGGGATTATGTAATGCATATACATCAATAGAGAAGACTTTTAACATACCGGTCACCACGTCGGGAGAAGTCTCTTGTTCATTCCTAGAATGGAGAGCATAGAATCGGTTCTTATTTGGAGCCTCATTTGAACCACTTGCTTGAGCTTGACCACCCTTTTCTTGACCCCTCACATTTGGGCAATCTTTGACATTGTGCCCACTCTTACCAAAACCAAATCAATTGTCCGTCCCCTTAAGGCAATAACCATAATGCCTCTTGCCACACTTTCCTAAAGTTGGCTTCTCGGTTGGTGAATTAGTAAATTTTCCCTTCTTGAAATTAGGGTTAGACACCCTATCACTACTAGTATTTTGGAACTTTGAAGGGACATGACTTGAAAACCGCTTTTTAAACCTAGGCTTGTCTTTTATCTCAAGCCTATTCTTTGTAGAACCTCCATCATAAGATCTTGACTTCTTAGCATTTCTACTCTTTATCCTAGACCTTGCCTCTTCCACATGCTTTGCATGCACCATAAGACGAGAAATGTTCATGTTGTCATGTAGCATATCTGAATGACAGTCGTCTTGCAAATAATTTGATACTCCCGTTACAAAGCGACTCATTTCATCTCTAGGATTGGAAACCAAAGAAGGAGCATATTTTGACAATTTAGTGAATTTTAAAGAGTAGTCATGAACACTCATACCTCCTTGTCAAAGGTTGATGAACTCCAACACCTTAGCTTCATCCATCTCCCTAGGAAAGAACCGATCAAGAAAAGTCTTCTTGAAAATCTCCCAAGTCAAAGGACCACCTCTCAAAGGCCTATTATCCCTCGATTGCACAAAACATGCTTGAGCCACGTCCTTGAGTTGATAAGTGGACAACTGGACCTTCTCACTTGTGGACAACCCTGATGTACCGTGGTTTTACGGTACTTTTAATGCTTTTTTCTTAAGTTTAGTGTGTGTCCAAAGCCTTTTTGTATTGATTTTTGATGTAGGCTTCTCTTTATTTGTAGGAAATCTGTCCAAAGGAGAACGCGGAGGTTGTGAGCAGGAATTGCAGAAGTGACCACCTACGGAGCTCACGATGGTCCGTCGCGACTGTGACGGTCCGTAGGTGGCACCGTAGTGAGAAGAGAGTAGCTACTGAAGTAAGATGGGGAAGTCTGACTAACTGTGGGACTAGAGAAGTCTCACGACGGACCGTCATAGCCACGATGGTCCGTTCTGCTTGTTCGACGTGATTGTCAGAGAGTAGTCCAGTACCCAATTCCAAGAATTTTCTAAGTCTTGTGGAACAAAACCCCTCGACGGACCTTCGTACTTGATACGGTCCATCAGACCTGTCCGTCGAGGGTAACGGAGTTGATGAAAGAAGCAGTAGAGATTAGAGCCCAAGTGTGGAGCGACGGAGGCCACGACGGTCCGTCGTGGCCACGACGGTCCGTCACATGGGCCGTCGTCATAGACGCGTTTTGGACAGATTTTCCTTAATTAGGTTCCTTCTTTTATTAGGTTTTATTTTTATTATAAATAGTCCACAAAACCTCGTTTTTGGGGTTAGACTCTTGGATATTTTTTAGTACTCTTGTTTTAGTGTTGAACTATTGGTTTTGGTAATTGATATACTTTTTACGGAATTGATTGTTGGTGTTTTTGTGGATTAATCAAGTGAATTTCTTGAATTTATTCGTTCTCATTAAAGTAAGTGCATGAATTCTTATATTACAAATATGAATTGTGTGATTATGACCATGGGTAACTAAACTCCATAACTAGGGTTGTGGGAACCATGGGTAAATAACAAGGTAAAATCTAACTAAAATAGCAATTCTAGAATAGTGTCTTGCATGTATTGATAATTCTTTCGTGTAGAAGTCTTTTTAACAGATGGCCAACGTTAGAACTCGCCTTAATGCTACTTGCCGGACAAAGGAGGTAGATAATAGGAAAAGAATTATCAACATAGATTTAGTGTATACTATCTAATAGGCGAGTATAGGTTGGTACGAAGTAATAACTTAGTCAAATATCGATTATGATGGTTAATATGAGGTAAAGATAAGGGTTAGTATAGAAACACACGTAGCCCGACCAAGGTGCGGAGTGAAATTCTCTAGATGCCGGACCAAGGATTTAGAGATACCTAACTTATCACTTTGCATGCAAGATATTAGAAAAGAATTGTTATAGTTAGAATTACCGAGTTAGGAGCCTGTGGGGAACACTTAAGCCCTAGTTACTCTCATCACTTGACTAAACTTCAATACTTGAACCTGTTTGTTGATTACTTTAAATTAGTTAATTGCTTTTATTAATTAAAACCCCCCTTTAGT
>JABWTJ010001276.1:0-83745 GCA_016801875.1 Solanum sitiens
AAAAATGGTATACTATAGCACACGAAAAATCATCGAAATAGGGGTGTGCGCGCTTCGGGGCTATTTTGACCTTGAAAATGGATCAGAATGGCCGTGAGGGCCAACCGGATGCAAATCCAAGGTCTTTATAGACGTCCACAAATAACTTTTACAATTTTGACGTCGTGATCCGGATCACCCAAAAAATGGTATACTATAGCACACGAAAAATCGTCGAAATAGGGGTATGCGCGCTTCGGGGTTATTTTGACCTTTAAAATGGATCGGCATGTCCGTGGGGGACAATCGGATGCATAGACAAGGTCTTCAAGGACGTCCACAAATAATTTTGGCAGTTTTGACGTTGGGATCCCGATCACCCAAAAAATGGTTTACTATAGCACAAGAAAAATCGTTGAAATAGGGGTATGTGCGCTTCGGGACTATTTTGACCTTCAAAATGGATCGGAATGGCCATGGGGGACAACCGGATGCATAGACAAGGTATTCACGGA
Source organism: Solanum sitiens (assembly GCA_016801875.1). Taxonomy (NCBI): domain Eukaryota; kingdom Viridiplantae; phylum Streptophyta; class Magnoliopsida; order Solanales; family Solanaceae; genus Solanum; species Solanum sitiens. The sequence goes on from JABWTJ010001276.1 coordinate 495, forward strand.
CGTCCACAATAAATTTATGCAGTTTTGATGTCGCGATCCCGATCACCCCAAAAATGGTTTACTATAGCACACGAAAAATCATCGAAATAGGGGTATGCGCTTCGGGGCTATTTTGACCTTCAAAATGGATCGGAATGGACGTAAGGGCCAACCGGATGCATATACAAGGTCTTCACAGACGTCCACAAATAATTTTGGCAGTTTTGACGTCGGGATCCCGATCTCCCAAAAAATGGTTTACTATAGCACACGAAAAATCGTTGAAATAGGGGAATGCGCGCTTCGAGGCTATTTTGACCTTCAAAATGGATCGGTATGGCCGTGAGGGCCAACCGGATGCATAGACAAGGTCTTCACGGACGTTCATAAATAATTTTGGCAGTTTTGACGTCGGGATCCCGATTACCCAAAAAATGGTTTACAATAGCACACGAAAAATCGTTGATATAGGGGTATGTGCGCTTTGGGGCTATTTTGACCTTCAAAATGGATCGGAATGGCCGTGGGGCCAACCGGATGCATAGAAAAGGTCTTCACGGACGTCCACAAATAATTTTGGCAGTTTTGACGTCGGGATCCCGATCACCCAAAAAAATGGTTTACCATAGCACACGAAAAATCGTCGAAATAGGGGTATGCGCGCTTCGGGGATATTTTGACCTTCAAAATGAATCGGAATGGCCGTGGGGGCCAATCAGAATCATAGACAAGGTCTTCACAGACGTCCAAAAATAATTTTGGCAGTTTTGAAGTCGGGATGCCGATCACCCAAAAAATGGTTTACTATAGCACATGAAAAATCGTCGAAATAGGGGTATGCGCGCTTTGGGGCTATTTTGACCTTGAAAATGGATCGGAATGGCCGTGAGGGCCAATCGGATGCATAGACAAGGTCTTCACGGACGTCCACAATTATTTTATGCAGTTTTGACATCGGGATCCCGATCACCCAAAAAATGGTTTACTATAGCACATGAAAAATCGTCGAAATAGGGGTATGCGCGCTTTGGGGCTATTTTGACCTTGAAAATGGATCGGAATGGCCGTGAGGGCCAATCGGATGCATAGACAAGGTCTTCACGGACGTCCACAATTATTTTATGCAGTTTTGACATCGGGATCCCGATCACCCAAAAAATGGTTTACTATAGCATACGAAAAATCATCGAAATTGGGTATGCGCGCTTCGGGGCTATTTTGACCTTTAAAATGGATTGGAATGGCCGTGAGGGCCAACTGGATGCATAGACAAGGTCTTCACGGACGTCCACAAATAATTTTGGCAGTTTTGACGTTAGGATCCTGATCACCCAAAAAATGGTTTACAATAGAACACAAAAAATCGTCGATATAGGGGTATGCGTGCTTTGGGGCTATTTTGACCTTCAAAATAGATCGGAATAGCCGTGGGGGCCAACCGGATGCATAGACAAGGTCTTCACGGACGTCCACAAATAATTTTGGCAGTTTTGACGTCGGGATCCCGATCACCCAAAAAAATAGTTTACTATAACACACAAAAAATCGTCGAAATAGGGGTATGCGCGCTTCGGAGCTATTTTGACCTTCAAAATGGATTGGAATGGCCGTGGGGGCCAACCAGAATCATAGACAAGGTCTTCACGGACATCCACAAATAATTTTGGCAGTTTTGAAGTTGGGATCCCGATCACCGAAAAAATGGTTTACTATAGCACACAAAAAATCGTTGAAATAGGGGTATGCGCGCTTCGGGGCTATTTTGACCTTCAAATGGATCGGAATGGTCGTGGGGGACAACCGGATGCGTAGACAAGGTCTACACGGACGTCCACAAATAATTTTGGCAGTTTTGACGTCGGGATCCCGATCACCAAAAAAATGGTTTACTATAGCACACGAAAAATCATAGAAATAGGGGGATGCGCACTTCGGGGCTATTTTGACCTTCAAAATGGATCGGAATGGCCGTAGGGGCCAACCGGATGCATAGACAAGGTCTTCCCGGATGTCCACAAATAATTTTGGCAGTTTTGACGTCGGGATCTCGATCACCCAAAAAAATGGTTTACTATAGCACACGAAAAATTGTCGAAATAGGGCTATGCGCGCTTCGGGGCTATGTTGACCTTCAAAATGGAACGGAATGGCCGTGGGGGCCAAGCGGAATCATAGACAAGGTCTTCACGGACGTCCACAAATAATTTTGGCAGTTTTGAAGTCGGGATCCCGATCACCCAAAAAATGGTTTACTATACACGAAAAATCATCGAAATAGGGGTATGCGCGCTTCGGGGCTATTTTGACCTTCAAAATGGATCGGAATGGCCGTGGGGGCCAACCGTATGCATACACAAGGTCTTCACGGACGTGTACAAATAATTTTGGCAGTTTTGACGTCGGGATCTCGATCACCCTAAAAAATAGTTTACTATAGCACACAAAAAATTGTCGAAATAGGGGTATGCGCGCTTCGGAGCTATTTTGATCTTCAAAATGGATCGGAATAGTCGTGGGGGACAACCGGATGCATAGACAAGGTCTACACGGACGTCCACAAATAATTTTGGCAGTTTTGACGTCGGGATCCCGATCACCCAAAAAATGGTTTACTATAGCACATGAAAAATCATAGAAATAGGGGTATGCGCACTTCGGGGCTATTTTGACCTTCAAAATGGATCGGAATGGCCGTAGGGGCCAACCGGATGCATAGAAAAGGTCTTCACGGATGTCCACAAATAAAGTTTGCAGTTTTGACATCGGGATCACGATCACCCAAAAAAATGGTTCACTATAGCACACGAAAAATTGTCGAAATAGGGGTATGCGCGTTTCGAGGCTATGTTGGCCTTCAAAATGGATCGGAATGGCCGTGGGAGCCAAGCGGAATCATAGACAAGGTCTTCACGGACGTCCACAAATAATTTTGGCAGTTTTGAAGTCGGGATCCCGATCTCCCAAAAAAATGGTTTTACTATAGCACACGAAAAATCATTGAAATAGGCGGTATGCGAGCTTCGGGGCTATTTTGACCTTCAAAATGGATCGGAATGGCCGTGGGGACCGTATGCATACACATGGTCTTCACAGACGTGTACAAATAATTTTGGCAGTTTTGACGTTGGGATCTCGATCACCCTAAAAAATAGTTTACTATAGCACAAGAAAAATAATCGAAATAGGGGTATGCGCGCTTCGGGGCTATTTTGACCTTCAAAATGGATCGGAATGGCCGTGAGGGCCAACCAGATGCATAGACAAGGTCTTTACGAACGTCCACAAATAATTTTGGAAGTTTAAACATCGGAATCCCGATCACCAAAAAATGGTTTACTATAGCACACGAAAAATCATCGAAATAGGGGTATGTGCGCTTCGGGGCTATTTTGACCTTCAAAATGGATCGGAATGGCCGTGGGGGCCAACCGGATGCATAGACAAGGTCTTCACGGACGTCCACAAATAAATTTGGCAGTTTAGACGTCGGGATCCCGATCACCCAAAAAATGGTTTACTATAGCATACGAAAAATTGTCGAAATAGGGGTATGCGCGCTTCGGGGCTATTTTGAACTTGAAAATGGATCGTAATGGCCGTGGGGGCTAACCGGATGCATAGACAAGGTCTTCACGGACGTCCACAAATAATTTTGGCAGTTTTGACGTCGAGATCCCGATCACCCAAAAAATGGTTACGTATAGGCCACACGGAAAAATCGTCGAAATAGGGGTATGCGCGCTGTTGGGGCTATTTTGACCTTTCAAAATGGATCGAAATTTGCCAAGTTGAGGGCAAACCGGATGCATAGGGACAAGGTCTTCACGGACGTCCACAAATAATTTTGGAAGTTTTTGACGTCGGGGATCCCGATCACCCAAAAAATAGTTTATTATAGCACACGAAAAATATCAAAATAGGGGTATGCGCGCTTCAGGGGCTATTTTGACCTTTCAAAATTGGATCAGAATGGCCGTTTGAGGGGCCAACCGGATGCATAGACAAAAGGTCTTCACGGACGTCCACCAAATAATTTTGGCAGTTTTGACGTCGGGATCCCGATCACCCAAAAAATGGTTTACAATAGCACACAAAAAATCATCGAAATAGGGGTATGCGCGCTTCGGGGCTATTTTGACCTTCAAAATGGATCGGAATGGCCGTGGGGGCCAACCGGATGCATAGACAAGGTCTTCACGGACGTCCACAATTACTTTATGCAGTTTTGACGTCGGGATCCCGATCACCCAAAAAATGGTTTACTATAGCATACGAAAAATCGTCGAAATAGGGGTATGCGCGCTTCGGGGCTATTTTGACCTTCAAAATGGATCGGAATGGCCGTGAGGGCCAACCGGATGCATAGACAAGGTCTTGAGGACGTCCACAAATAATTTTGGCAGTTTTGACGTCGGGATCCCGATCACCCAAAAAATGGTTTACAATAGCACATGAAAAATCGTCGAAATAGGGGTGTGCGCGCTTCGGGGCTATTTTGACCTTCAAAATGGATCGGAATGGCCGTGGGGGCCAACCGGATGCATAGACAAGGTCTTAACGGACGTCCACAAATAATATTGGCAGTTTTGACGTCGGGATCCCGATCACCCAAAAAATGGTTTACTATAGCACACGAAAAATCGTCGAAATAGGGGTATGCGCGCTTCGGGGTTATTTTGACCTTTAAAATGGATCGGAATGTCCGTCGGTGACTATCGGATGCATAGACAAGGTCTTCAAGGACGTCCACAAATAATTTTGGCAGTTTTGACGTCGGGATCCCGATCACCCAAAAAATGGTTTACTATAGCACAAGAAAAATCGTTGAAATAGGGGTATGTGCGCTTCGGGACTATTTTGACCTTCAAAATGGATCGGAATGGCCATGGGGGACAACCGGATGCATAGACAAGGTATTCACGGACGTCCACCATAAATTTATGCAGTTTTGACGTCGCGATCCCGATCACCCCAAAAATGGTTTACTATAGCACACGAAAAATCATCGAAATAGGGGTATGCGCTTCGGGGCTATTTTGACCTTCAAAATGGATCGGAATGGACGTAAGGGCCAACCGGATGCATATACAAGGTCTTCACGGACGTCCACAAATAATTTTGGCAGTTTTGACGTCGGGATCCCGATCTCCCAAAAAATGGTTTACTATAGCACACGAAAAATCGTTGAAATAGGGGTATGCGCGCTTCGAGGCTATTTTGACCTTCAAAATGGATCGGTATGGCCGTGAGGGCCAACCGGATGCATAGACAAGGTCTTCACGGACGTTCATAAATAATTTTGGCAGTTTTGACGTTGGGATCCCGATTACCCAAAAAATGGTTTACAATAGCACACAAAAAATCGTTGATATAGGGGTATGTGCGCTTCGGGGCTATTTTGACCTTCAAAATGGATCGGAATGGCCGTGGGGGCCAACCGGATGCATAGAAAAGGTCTTCACGGACGTCCACAAATAAATTTGGCAGTTTTGACGTCGGGATCCCGATCACCCAAAAAAATGGTTTACTATAGCACACGAAAAATCATCGAAATAGGGGTATGCGCGCTTCGGGGATATTTTGACCTTCAAAATGGATCGGAATGGCCGTGGGGGCCAATCAGAATCATAGACAAGGTCTTCACAGACGTCCAAAAATAATTTTGGCAGTTTTGAAGTCGGGATGCCGATCACCCAAAAAATGGTTTACTATAGCACATGAAAAATCGTCGAAATAGGGGTATGCGCGCTTTGGGGCTATTTTGACCTTGAAAATGGATCGAAATGGCCGTGAGGGCCAATCGGATGCATAGACAAGGTCTTCACGGACGTCCACAATTATTTTATGCAGTTTTGACATCGGGATCCCGATCACCCAAAAAATGGTTTACTATAGCACACGAAAAATTGTCGAAATTGGGTATGCGCGCTTCGGGGCTATTTTGACCTTTAAAATGGATCGGAATGGCCGTGAGGGCCAACCGGATGCATAGACAAGGTCTTCACGGACGTCCACAAATAATTTTGGCAGTTTTGACGTTAGGATCCTGATCACCCAAAAAATGATTTACAATAGAACACGAAAAATCGTCGATATAGGGGTATGCGTGCTTTGGGGCTATTTTGACCTTCAAAATAGATCGAAATAGCCGTGGGGGCCAACCGGATGCATAGACAAGGTCTTCACGGACGTCCACAAATAATTTTGGCAGTTTTGACGTCGGGATCCCGATCACCCAAAAAAATAGTTTACTATAACACACAAAAAATCGTCGAAATAGGGGTATGCGCGCTTCGGAGCTATTTTGACCTTCAAAATGGATCGGAATGGCCGTGGGGGCCAACCAGAATCATAGACAAGGTCTTCACGGACATCCACAAATAATTTTGGCAGTTTTGAAGTCGGGATCCCGATCACCGAAAAAATGGTTTACTATAGCACACAAAAAATCATTGAAATAGGGGTATGCGCGCTTCGGGGCTATTTTGACCTTCAAATGGATCGGAATGGTCGTGGGGGACAACCGGATGCATAGACAAGGTCTACACGGACGTCCACAAATAATTTTTGCAGTTTTGACGTCGGGATCCCGATCACCAAAAAAATGGTTTACTATAGCACACGAAAAATCATAGAAATAGGGGGATGCGCACTTCGGGGCTATTTTGACCTTCAAAATGGATCGGAATGGCCGTAGGGGCCAACCGGATGCATAGACAAGGTCTTCCCGGATGTCCACAAATAATTTTGGCAGTTTTGACGTCGGGATCTCGATCACCCAAAAAAATGGTTTACTATAGCACACGAAAAATTGTCGAAATAGGGCTATGCGCGCTTCGGGGCTATGTTGACCTTCAAAATGGAACGGAATGGCCATGGGGGCCAAGCGGAATCATAGACAAGGTCTTCACGGACGTCCACAAATAATTTTGGCAGTTTTGAAGTCGGGATCCCGATCACCCAAAAAATGGTTTACTATACACGAAAAATCATCGAAATAGGGGTATGCGCGCTTCGGGGCTATTTTGACCTTCAAAATGGATCGGAATGGCCGTGGGGGCCAACCGTATGCATACACAAGGTCTTCACGGACGTGTACAAATAATTTTGGCAGTTTTGACGTCGGGATCTCGATCACCCTAAAAAATAGTTTACTATAGCACACAAAAAATTGTCGAAATAGGGGTATGCGCGCTTCGGAGCTATTTTGATCTTCAAAATGGATCGGAATAGTCGTGGGGGACAACCGGATGCATAGACAAGGTCTACACGGACGTCCACAAATAATTTTGGCAGTTTTGACGTCGGGATCCCGATCACCCAAAAAATGGTTTACTATAGCACACGAAAAATCATAGAAATAGGGGTATGCGCACTTCGGGGCTATTTTGACCTTCAAAATGGATCGGAATGGCCGTAGGGGCCAACCGGATGCATAGAAAAGGTCTTCACGGATGTCCACAAATAAATTTTGCAGTTTTGACATCGGGATCACGATCACCCAAAAAAATGGTTCACTATAGCACACGAAAAATTGTCGAAATAGGGGTATGCGCGCTTCGAGGCTATGTTGGCCTTCAAAATGGATCGGAATGGCCGTGGGAGCCAAGCGGAATCATAGACAAGGTCTTCACGGACGTCCACAAATAATTTTGGCAGTTTTGAAGTCGGGATCCCGATCACCCAAAAAATGGTTTACTATAGCACACGAAAAATCATTGAAATAGGGGTATGCGAGCTTCGGGGCTATTTTGACCTTCAAAATGGATCGGAATGGCCGTGGGGACCATATGCATACACATGATCTTCACGGACGTGTACAAATAATTTTGGCAGTTTTGACGTTGGGATCTCGATCACCCTAAAAAGTAGTTTACTATAGCACAAGAAAAATAATCGAAATAGGGGTATGCGCGCTTCGGGGCTATTTTGACCTTCAAAATGGATCGGAATGGCCGTGAGGGCCAACCAGATGCATAGACAAGGTCTTCACGAACGTCCACAAATAATTTTGGAAGTTTAAACATCGGAATCCCGATCACCCAAAAAATGGTTTACTATAGCACACGAAAAATCATCGAAATAGGGGTATGCGCGCTTTGGGGCTATTTTGACCTTCAAAATGGATCGTAATGGCCGTGAGGGCCAACCGGATGCATAGACAAGGTCTTCACGGACGTCCACAAATAATTTTGGCAGTTTTGACGTCGGGATCCCGATCACCCAAAAAATAGTTTACTATAGCACACGAAAAATCGTCAAAATAGGGGTATGTGCGCTTCGGGGCTATTTTGACCTTCAAAATGGATCGGAATGGCCGTGAGGGCCAACCGGATGCATAGACAAGGTCTTCACGGACGTCCAAAAATAATTTTGGAAGTTTTGACATCGGGATCCTGATCACCCAAAAAATGGTTTACTATAGCACACGAAAAATCGTCGAAATAGGGGTATGCGCGCTTCGGGGCTATTTTGACCTTACAATGGATCGAATGGCCGTGAGGGACAACCGGATGCATAGACAAGGTCTTCACGGACGTCCACAAATTATTTTGGCAGTTTTGACGTCGGGATCCCGATCACCCAAAAAATGGTTTACTATAGCACACGAAAAAATGACGAAATAAGTGAATGCGCGCTTCGGGGCTATTTTGACCTTCAAAACGGATCGGAATGGCCGTGAGGGCCAACCGGATGCATAGACAAGGTCCTCACGGACGTCGATAAATAATTTTGGCAGTTTTGACATTGGGATCCCGATAACCCAAAAAATGGTTTACAATAGCACACAAAAAATCGTCGAAATAGGGGTATGCGCGCTTCGAGGCTATTTTAACCATCAAAATGGATCGATATGGACATGGGGGCCAACCGAATGAATAGATAAGGTCTTCATGGACGTCCACAAATAATTTTGGCAGTTTTGACGTTGGGATCCCGATCACACAAATAATGGTTTACTATAGCACACGAAAAATCTTCGAAATAGGGGTATGCGCGCTTTGGGGCTATTTTGACCTTGAAAATGGATCGGAATGGCCGTGGGGGCCAACCGGATGCATAGAAAAGGTCTTCACGGACGTCCAAAAATAATTTTGGCAGTTTTAACATCGGGATCCTGATCACCCAAAAAATGGTTTACTATAGCACACGAAAAATCGTCGAAATAGGGGTATGCGCGCTTCGGGGCTATTTTGACCTTACAATGGATCGAATTGCCGTGAGGGACAACCGCATACATACACAAGGTCTTCACGGACGTCCACAAATTATTTTGGCAGTTTTGACGTCGGGATCCCGATCACCCAAAAAATGGTTTACTATAGCACACGAAAAAATGACAAAATAAGGGAATGCGCGCTTCGGGTCTATTTTGACCTTCAAAACGGATCAAAATGGCCGTGAGGGCCAACCGGATGCATAGACAAGGTCCTCACGGACATCCATTAATAATTTTGGCAGTTTTGACATCGGGATCCCGATAACCCAAAAATGGTTTACAATAGCACACGAAAAATCGTCGAAATAGGGGTATGCGCGCTTCGAGGCTATTTTAACCATCAAAATGGATCAATATGGACATGGGGGCCAACCAAATGAATAGACAAGGTCTTCATGGACGTCCACAAATAATTTTGGCAGTTTTGACGTTGGGATCCCGATCACACAAATAATGGTTTACTATAGCACACGAAAAATCATCGAAATAGGGGTATGCGCGCTTTGGGGCTATTTTAACCTTGAAAATGGATCGGAATGGCTGTGGGGGCCAACCGGATGCATAGAAAAGGTCTTCATGGACGTCCATAAATAATTTTGGCAGTTTTAACATCGGGATCTCGATCACCCAAAAAATGGTTTACTATAGCACACGAAAAATCGTCGAAATGGGGGTATGCGCGCTTCGGGGCTATTTTGACCTTCAAAATGGATCGGAATGGCTGTGAGGGCCAACCAGATGCATAGACAAGGTCTTCACAAACGTCCACAAATAATTTTGGAAGTTTAAACATCGGGATGCCGATCACCCAAAAAATGGTTTACTATAGCACACGAAAAATCATCGAAATAGGGGTATGCGCGCTTTGGGGCTATTTTGACCTTCAAAATGGATTGTAATGGCCGTGAGGGCCAACCGGATGCATAGACAAGGTCTTCACGGACGTCCATAAATAATTTTGGCAGTTTTGACGTCGGGATCCCGATCACCCAAAAAATAGTTTACTATAGCACACGAAAAATTGTCAAAATAGGGGTATGTGCGCTTCGGGGCTATTTTGACCTTCAAAATGGATTGGAATGGCCGTGAGGGCCAACCGGTTGCATAGACAAGGTCTTCACGGACGTCCCAAAATAATTTTGGCAGTTTTGACGTTGGGATCCTGATCACCCAAAAAATGGTTTACTATAGCACACGAAAAATCGTCGAAATAGGGGCATGCGCGCTTCGGGGCTATTTTGACCTTACAATGGATCGAATGGCCAAGAGGGACAACCGAATGCATAGACAAGGTCTTCACGGACGTCCACAAATTATTTTGGCAGTTTTGACGTCGGGATCTCGATCACCCAAAAAATGGTTTACTATAGCACACGAAAAAACGACGAAATAAGGGTATGCGCACTTCGAGGCTATTTTGACCTTCAAAACGGATCGGAATGGCCGTGAGGGCCAACCGGATGCATAGACAAGGTCTTCACGAACGTCCATAAATAATTTTGGCAGTTTTGACATCGGGATCCCGATAACCCAAAAAATGGTTTACAATAGCACACGAAAAATCGTCGAAATAGGGGTATGCGCGCTTCGAGGCTATTTTAACCATCAAAATGGATCGATATGGACATGGGGGCCAACCGAATGAATAGACAAGGTCTTCATGGACGTCCACAAATACTTTTGGCAGTTTTGACGTTGGGATCCCGAACGCACAAATAATGGTTTACTATAGCACACGAAAAATCGTCGAAATAGGGGTATGCGCGCTTTGGGGCTATTTTGACCTTGAAAATGGATCGGAATGGCCGTGGGGGCCAACCGGATGCATAGAAAAGGTCTTCACGGACGTCCATAAATAATTTTAGCAGTTTTAACGTCGGGATCTCGATCACCCAAAAGATGGTTTACTATAGCACACGAAAAATTGTCGAAATGGGGGTATGCGCGCTTCGGGGCTATTTTGACCTTCAAAATAGATTGGAATGGCTGTGGGGGCCAACCGGATGCCTAGACAAGGTCTTCACGGATGTCCACAAATAATGTTGGCAGTTTTGACGTCGGGATCCCGATCACCCAAAAAATGGTTTACTATAGCACACGAAAAATCGTCAAAATAGGGGTATGTGCGCTTCGGGGCTATTTTGACCTTCAAAATGGATCGGAATGGCCGTGAGGGACAACCGGATGCATAGACAAGGTCTTCACGGACGTCCAAAAATAATTTTGGCAGTTTTAACATTGGGATCCTGATCACCCAAAAAATGGTTTACTATAGCACATGAAAAATCGTCGAAATAGGGGTATGCGCGCTTCGGGGCTATTTTGACCTTACAATGGATCGAATGGCCGTGAGGGACAACCGGATGCATAGACAAGGTCTTCACGGACGTCCACAAATTATTTTGGCAGTTTTGACGTCGGGATCTCGATCACTCAAAAAATAGTTTACTATAGCACACGAAAAAACGACAAAATAAGGGTATGCGCGCTTCGGGGCTATTTTGACCTTCAAAACAGATCGGAATGGCCGTGAGGGCCAACCGGATGCATACACAAGGTCTTCACGGACGTCCATAAATAATTTTGGCAGTTTTGAAGTCGGGATCCCGATCACCCAAAAAATGGTTTACTATAGCGCACGAAAAATCGTCAAAATAGGGGTATGCGTGCTTCGGGGCTATTTTGACCTTAAAAATGGATCAGAATGGCCGTGGGGGCCAACCGTATGCATAGACAAGGTCTTCACGGACGTGTACAAATAATTTTGGCAGTTTTGACGTCGGGAGCTCGATCACCCTAAAAAATAGTTTACTATAGCACATGAAAAATCATCGAAATAGGGGTATGCACGCTTTGGGGCTATTTTGACCTTCAAAATGGATTGGAATGGCCGTGAGGGCTAACCGGATGCATAGAAAAGGTCTTCACGGACGTCCACAAATAATTTTAGCAGTTTTGATGTCGGGATCTCGATCACCCAAAAAATGGTTTACTATAGCACACGAAAAATCGTCGAAATAAGGGTATGCGCGCTTCGGGGCTATTTTGACCTTCAAAATAGATCGGAATGGCCGTGAGGGCCAACCGGATGCATAGACAAGGTCTTCACGGACGTCCACAAATAATTTTGGTAGTTTTGACGTCGGGATCCCGATAACCCAAAAAATGGTTTACAATAGCACACGAAAAATCGTCGAAATAGGGGTATACGCGCTTCGAGGCTATTTTAACCTTCAAAATGGATTGATATGGCCGTGGGGGCCAACCAAATGAATAGACAAGGTCTTTATGGACGTCCACAAATAATTTTGGCAGTTTTGACGTCGGGATCCTGATCACCCAAAAATGGTTTACTATAGCAAACGAAAAATCGTTGAAATAGGGGTATGCGCGATTTGGGGTTATTTTGACCTTCAAAATGGATCGAAATGGCCGTGGGGGCCAACCGGATGCATAGACAAGGTCTTCACGGACGTCCACAAATAATTTTGGCAGTTTTGACATCGGGATCCCGATCACCCAAAAAATGGTTTACTATAGCACACGAAAAATCGTCGAAAAAGGGGTATACGCGCTTCGAGGCTATTTTGACCTTGAAAATGGATCGGAATGGCCGTGGGGGCCAACCGGATGCATAGACAAGGTCTTCACGAACGTCCACAAATAATTTTGGCAGTTTTGACGCCGTGATCCCGATAACCCAAAAAATGGTTTACTATAGAACACGAAAAATCATCGAAATAGGGGTATGCGCGCTTCGGGGCTATTTTGACCTTCAAAAAGGATCGGAATGGCTGTGAGGGCCAACCGGATGCATAGACAAGGTCTTCACAGATGTCCACAAATAATTTTGGCAGTTTTGACGTTGGGATCCCGATCACCCAAAAAATGGTTTATAATAGCACACGAAAAATCGTCGAAATAGGGGTATGCGCGCTTCGGGGCTATTTTTACCTTGAAAATATATCGGAATAGCCATGGGGGCTAACCAGATGCATAGACAAGGTCTTCACGGACGTCCACAAATAATTTTGGCAGTTTTGACGTCGGAATCCCGATCACCCAAAAAATGGTTTACTATAGCACACGAAAAATCACCCAAAAATGGTTTACTATAGAGCACGAAAAATCGTCGAAATGGGGATATGCGCGCTTCGGGGCTATTTAGACCTTCAAAATGGATCGGAATGGCTGTGGGGGCCAACCGGATGCATAGACAAGGTCTTCACGGGTGTCCACAAATAATTTTGGCAGTTTTGACATCGGGATCCCGATCACCCAAAAAATGGTTTACTATAGCACACGAAAAATCGTCAAAATAGAGGTATGTGCGCTTTGGCGCTATTTTGACCTTGAAAATGGATCGGAATGGCCATGAGGGCCAACCGTATGCATAGACAAGGTCTTCACGGACGTCCACAAATAATTTTGGCAGTTTTGACGTTGAGATCCCGATCACCAAAAAATGGTTTACTATAGCAGACGAAAACTCGTCGAAATAGGGGTATGCGCGCTTCGGGGCTATTTTGACCTTGAAAATGGATCGGAATGGCCATGAGGGCGAACCGGATGCATAGACAAGGTCTTCACGAACATCTACAAATAATTTTGGCAGTTTTGACGTCGGGATCCCGATCACCCAAAAAATGGTTTACTATAGCACACGAAAAATCGTCGAAATAGGGGTATGCGCGCTTCGAGGCTATTTTGACCTTCTAAATGGATCGGAATGGCCGTGAGGGTCAACCGGATGCATAGACAAGGTCTTCACGGACGTCCACAAATAATTTTGGCAGTTTTGACATCGGGATCCCGATCACCCAAAAAATGGTTTACAATAGCACACGAAAAATCATTGAAATAGGGGTATGCGCGCTTTGGGGCTATTTTGACCTTTAAAATGGATTGGAATCGCCGTGGGGGCCAACCAGATGCATAGACAAGGTCTTCACGGACGACCACAAATAATTTTGGCAGTTTTGACGTCGAGATCCCGATCACCCGAAAAATGGTTTACTGTAGCACACGAAAAATCGTCCAAATAGGGGTATGCGCGCTTCGGGGCTATTTTGACCTTCAAAATGGATCGGAATGGCCGTGGGGGCCAACCTTATGCATAGACAAGGTCTTCACGGACGTCCACAAATAATTTTTGTAGTTTTTACGTCGGGATCCCGATCACCCAAAAAATGGTCTACTATAGCACACGAAAAATCGTCGAAATAGGGGTATGCGCGCTTTGGGGCTATTTTGACCTTGAAAATGGATCATAATGGCCGTGGGGGCCAACCAAATGCATAGAAAAGGTCTTCACGGACGTCCACAAATAATTTTGGCAGTTTTGACGTCGGGATCCCGATCACCCGAAAAATGGTTTACTGTAGCACACGAAAAATCGTCGAAATAGGGGTATGCGCGCTTCGGGGCTATTTTGACCTTCAAAATGGATTGGAATTGCCATGGGGTCCAACCGGATGCATAGACAAGGTCTTCACTGACGTCCACAAATAAGTTTGGCAGTTTTGACGCCGGGATCCCGATCACCCAAAAAATGGTTTACTATAGTATGCGCGCTTCGGGGCAATTTTGACCTTCAAAATGGATCGGAATGGCCGTGAGGGCCAACCAGATGCATAGACAAGATCTTCACGGATGTTCACAAATAATTTTGGCAGTTTTGACGTCGGGATCCCGATCACCCAAAAAATGGTTTACTATAGCACACGAAAAATCATCGAAATAGGGGTATGCGCGCTTTGTGGGTATTTTGACCTTGAAAATGGATTGGAATGGCCGTGGGGGCCAACCGGATTCATAAACAAGGTCTTCACGGACGTCCACAAATAATTTTGGCAGTTTTGACATCGGGATCCCGATCACCCAAAAAATGGTTTACTATAGCACACGAAAAATTGTCGAAATAGGGGTATGCGCGCTTCGAGGCTATTTTGACCTTCAAAATGGTTCGGAATGGCCGTAGGGCCAACCGGATGCATAGACAAGGTCTTCACGGACGTTTACAAATAATTTTGGCAGTTTTGACTTTGGGATCCCGATCACCCAAAAAAATGGTTTACTATAGCACACGAAAAATCGTCGAAATAGGGGTATGCGCGCTTCGAAGCTAATTTGACCTTTAAAATGGATCGGAATGGCCGTGGGGGCCAAGCGGAATCATAGACAAGGTCTTCACGGACGTCCACAAATAATTTTGGCAGTTTTGAAGTCGGGATCCCGATCACCCAAAAAATGGTTTACTATAGCACACGAAAAATCATCGAAATAGGGGTATGCGCGCTTCGAGGCTATTTTAAACTTCAAAATGGATTTATACGGTCGTGGGGGCCAACCAAATGAATAGACAAGGTCTTCATGGACATCCACAAATAATTTTGACAGTTTTGACGTCGGGATCCTGATCACCCAAAAATGGTTTACTATAGCACACGAAAAATCGTTGAAATAGGGGTATGCGCGCTTTGGGATTATTTTGACCTTCAAAATGAATCGGAATGGCCGTGGGGGCCAGTCAGATGCATAGACAAGGTCTTCACATACGTCCACAAATAATTTTGGCAGTTTTGATGTCGGGATCCCGATCACCCAAAAAATAGTTTACTATAGCACACGAAAAATCGTCGAAATAGGGGTATATGCGCTTCGGGGCTATTTTGACCTTCAAAATGGATTGGAATGGCCGTGTGGGACAACTGCATGCATAGACAAGGTATTCACAGACGTCCAAAAATAATTTTGGCAGGTTTGACGTCGGGATCTCGATCACCCAAAAAATGGTTTACTATAGCACACGAAAAATCATCGAAATAGGGGTATGCACGCTTCGGGGCTATTTTGACCTTAAAATGGATCAGAATGGCCGTGAGGGCCAACCGGATGCATAGACAAGGTCTTCACGGACGTCCACAAATAATTTTGGCAGTTTTGACGTCCGGATCTCGACCACCCAAAAAATGATTTACTATAGCACACGAAAAATCGTCGAAATAAGTGTATGCGCGCTTCCGGGCTATTTTCACCTTCAAAATGGATTGGAAAGGCCGTTAGGGCTAACCGGAAGCATAGACAAGGTCTTCACAGAAGTCCACAAATAATTTTGGCAGTTTTGACGTCGGGATCCCGATAACCCAAAAAATGGTTTACAATAGCACACGAAAAATCATCGAAATAGGGGTATGCGCGCTTCGAGGCTATTTTAA
The DNA here is from genome assembly GCA_016801875.1 of Solanum sitiens. NCBI lineage: Eukaryota > Viridiplantae > Streptophyta > Magnoliopsida > Solanales > Solanaceae > Solanum > Solanum sitiens. The sequence goes on from JABWTJ010001276.1 coordinate 16,911, forward strand.
ACTTCAAAATGGATTTATACGGTCGTGGGGGCCAACCAAATGAATAGACAAGGTCTTCATGGACATCCACAAATAATTTTGACAGTTTTGACGTCGGGATCCTGATCACCCAAAAATGGTTTACTATAGCACACGAAAAATCGTTGAAATAGGGGTATGCGCGCTTTGGGATTATTTTGACCTTCAAAATGAATCGGAATGGCCGTGGGGGCCAATCAGATGCATAGACAAGGTCTTCACATACGTCCACAAATAATTTTGGCAGTTTTGATGTCGGGATCCCGATCACCCAAAAAATAGTTTACTATAGCACACGAAAAATCGTCGAAAAAGGGGTATGCGCGCTTCGGGGCTATTTTGACCTTGAAAATGGATCGGAATAGCCGTGGGGCCAACCGGATGCATAGACAAGGTCTTCACGGACGTCCACAAATAATTTTGGCAGTTTTGATGTCGTGATCCCGATCACCTAAAAAATGGTTTACTATAGCACACGAAAAATCGTTGAAATAGGGGTATGGGCGCTACATGGCTATTTTGACCTTCAAAATGGATCGGAATGGCCGTGAGGGCCAACCGGATGCATAGACATGGTCTTCACGGACGTCCACAAATAATTTTGGCAGTTTTGACGTTGGGATCCCGATCACCCAAAAAATGGTTTACAATAGCACATGAAAAATCGTCGAAATAGGGGTATGCGCGTTTCGGGGCTATTTTGACCTTGAAAATAGATCGGAATGGCCATGGGGGCCAACCGGATGCATATACAAGGTCTTCACGGACGTCCACAAATAATTTTGGCAGTTTTTACGTCGGAATCCCGATCACCCAAAAAATGGTTTACTATAGCACACGAAAAATCACCCAAAAATTGGTTTACTATAGCACACAAAAAATCGTCAAAATGGGGGTATGCGCGCTTCGGGGCTATTTAGACCTTCAAAATGGATTGGAATGGCTGTGGGGGCTAACCGGATGCATAGATAAGGTCTTCATGGATGTCCACAAATAATTTTGGCAGTTTTAACGTCGGGATCCCGATCACCCAAAAAATGGTTTACTATAGCACACGAAAAATCGTCGAAATAGGGGTATGTGCGCTTTGGCGCTATTTTGACCTTGAAAATGGATCGGAATAGCCATGAGGGCCAATCGGATGCATAGACAAGGTCTTCACGGACGTCCACAAATAATTTTGGCAGTTTTGACGTCGGGATCCCGATCACCCAAAAAATGGTTTACTATAGCACACGAAAAATCATTGAAATAGGGGTATGCGCGCTTTGGGGATATTTTGACCTTCAAATTGGATCGGAATAGCCGTGATGGCCAACCGGATGCATAGACAAGGACTTCACGGACGTCCACAAATAAATTTGGCAGTTTTGACGTTGGGATCTCGATCACCCAAAAAATGGTTTACAATAGCACACTAAAAAATCGTCGAAATAGGGGTATGCGCGCATCGGGGCTATTTTGACCTTGAAAATAGATCAGAATGGCTGTGGGGGCCAACTGGATGCATAGACAAGGTCTTCACGGACGTCCACAAATAATTTTGGCAGTTTTGACGTCGGAATCCCGATCACCCAAAAAATGATTTACTATAGCACACGAAAAATCACCCAAAAAATGGTTTACCATAGCACACAAAAAATCGTCGAAATAGGGGTATGCGCGCTTCGGGGCTATTTAAACCTTCAAAATGGATCGGAATGGCTGTGGGGGCTAACCGGATGCATAGACAAGGTCTTCATGGATGTCCACAAATAATTTTGGCAGTTTTAACGTCGGGATCACGATCACCCAAAAAATGATTTAATATAGCACACGAAAAATTGTCGAAATAGGGGTATGTGTGCTTTGGCGCTATTTTGACCTTGAAAATGGATCGGAATGGCCATGAGGGCCAATCGGATGCATAGACAAGGTCTTCACGGACGTCCACAAATAATTTTGGCAGTTTTGACGTCGGATCCCGATCACCCAAAAAATGGTTTACTATAGCACACGAAAAATCGTCGAAATAGGGGTATGTGCGCTTTGGCGCTATTTTGACCTTGAAAATGGATCGGAATAGCCGTGGGGCCAACCGGATGCATAGACAAGGTCTTCACGGACGTCCACAAATAATTTTGGCAGTTTTGACGTCGTGATCCCGATCACCTAAAAAATGGTTTACTATAGCACACGAAAAATCGTTGAAATAGGGGTATGGGCGCTTCATGGCTATTTTGACCTTCAAAATGGATCGGAATGGCCGTGAGGGCCAACCGGATGCATAGACAAGGTCTTCACGGACGTCCACAAATAATTTTGGCAGTTTTGACGTTGGGATCCCGATCACCCAAAAAATGGTTTACAATAGCAAATGAAAAATCGTCGAAATAGGGGTATGCGCACTTCGGGGCTATTTTGACCTTCAAAATAAATCGGAATGGCCGTGGGGGCCAACCGGATGCATATACAAGGTCTTCACGGACGTTCACAAATAATTTTGGCAGTTTTGACGTCGGAATCCCGATCACCCAAAAAATGGTTTACTATAGCACACGAAAAATCACCCAAAAATTGGTTTACTATAGCACACAAAAAATCGTCTAAATGGGGGTATGCGCGCTTCGGGGCTATTTAGACCTTCAAAATGGATCGGAATGGCTGTGGGGGCTAACCGGATGCATAGACAAGGTCTTCATGGATGTCCACAAATAATTTTGGCAGTTTTAACGTCGGGATCCCGATCACCCAAAAAATGGTTTACTATAGCAAACAAAAAATCGTCGAAATAGGGGTATGTGCGATTTGGAGCTATTTTGACCTTGAAAATGGATCGGAATAGCCATGAGGGCCAATCGGATGCATAGACAAGGTCTTCACGGACGTCCACAAATAATTTTGGCAGTTTTGACGTCGGGATCCCAATCACCCAAAAAATGGTTTACTATAGCACACGAAAAATCATCGAAATAGGGGTATGCGCGCTTCGGGGCTATTTTAACCTTGAAAATGGATCGGAATGGCCGTGTGGGCCAACCGGATGCATAGACAAGGTCTTCACGAACATCCACAAATAAATTTGGCTGTTTTGACGTCGGGATCCCGATCACCCAAAAAATGGTTTACTATAGCACACGAAAAATCGTCGAAATAGGGGTATGCGCGCTTCAAAACTATTTTGACCTTCAAAATGGATCAGAATGGCCGTGAGGGTCAACCAGATGCATAGACAAGGTCTTCACGGACGTCCACAAATAATTTTGGCAGTTTTGACGTCGGGATCCCGATCACCCAAAAAATGGTTTACAATAGCACACGAAAAATCATTGAAATAGGGGTATGCGCGCTTCGGGGCTATTTTGACCTTGAAAATGGATCGGAATGGCCATGAGGGCCAACCGGATGCATAGACAAGCTCTTCACGGACGACCACAAATAGTTTTGGCAGTTTTGACGTCGGGATCCCGATCACCCAAAAAATGGTTTACTGTAGCACACAAAAAATCGTTGAAATAGGGGTATGCGCGCTTCGGGGCTATTTTGACCTTCAAAATGGATCGGAATGGCCGTAGGGGCCAACCTGATGCATAGACAAGGTCTTCACGGACGTCCACAAATAATTTTGGCAGTTTTTACGTCGGGATCCTGATCACCCAAAAAATGGTTTACTATAGCACACAAAAAATCGTCGAAATAGGGGTATGCGCGCTTTGGGGCTATTTTGACCTTGAAAATGGATCGGAATGGCCGTGGCGGCCAACCGGATGCATAGAAAAGGTCTTCACGGATGTCTGCAAATAATTTTGGCAGTTTTGACGTCGGGATCCTGATCACCCAAAAAATGGTTTACTATATGACACGAAAAATTGTCAAAATAGGGGTATGCGCGCTTCGGGGCTATTTTGACCTTCAAAATGGATCGTAATGGCCGTGAGAGCCAACCAGATACATAGACAAGGTCTTCACGGACGTCTACAAATAAATTTGACAGTTTTGACGTCATGTTCCTGATCACCCAAAAAATGGTTTACTATAGCACACGAAAAATCATCGAAATTGGGGTATGCCCGCTTCGGGGCTATTTTGACCTTCAAAATGGATCGGAATGGCCGTGAGGGCCAACCGGATGCATATACAAGGTCTTCACGGACGTCCACAAATAATTTTGGCTTTTGACATCGGGATCCCGATCACCCAAAAAATGGTTGACAATAGCACACGAAAAATAGTTGAAATAGGGGTATGCGCACTTCGGGGCTATTTTTTCCTTCAAAATGGATCGGAATTGCCATGGCGTCCAACCGGATGCATAGACAAGGTCTTCACGGACGTCCACAAATAATTTTGGCAGTTTTGACGCCGGGATCCCGATCACCCAAAAAATGGTTTACTATAGCACACGAAAAATTGTCAAAATAGGGGTATACTCGCTTCGGGGCTATTTTGACCTTCAAAATGGATCGGAATGGCCGTGGGGGCAACCGAATGCATAGACAAGATCTTCACGGACGTCCACAAATAATTTTGGCAGTTTTGACGTCGGGATCCCAATCACCCAAAAAATGGTCTACTATAGCACACGAAAAATCGTCGAAATAGGGGTATGCGCGCTTTGGGGCTATTTTGACCTTGAAAATGGATCATAATGGCCGTGGGGGCCAACCAAATGCATAGAAAAGGTCTTCACGGACGTCCACAAATAATTTTGGCAGTTTTGACGTCGGGATCCTGATCACCCGAAAAATGGTTTACTGTAGCACACGAAAAATCATCGAAATAGGGGTATGCGCGCTTCGGGGCTATTTTGACCTTCAAAACGGATTGGAATTGCCATGGGGTCAAACCGGATGCATAGACAAGGTCTTCACTGACGTCCACAAATAAGTTTGGCAGTTTTGACGCCGGGATCCCGATCACCCCAAAAATGGTTTACTATAGTATGCGCGCTTCGGGGCAATTTTGACCTTCAAAATGGATCGGAATGGCCGTGAGGGCCAACCGGATGCATAGACAAGATCTTCACGGATGTTCACAAATAATTTTGGCAGTTTTGACATCGGGATCCCGATCACCGAAAAAATGGTTTACTATAGCACACGAAAAATCATCGAAATAGGGGTATGCGCGCTTTGTGGGTATTTTGACCTTGAAAATGGATTGGAATGGCCGTGGGGGCCAACCGGATTCATAAACAAGGTCTTCACGGACGTCCACAAATAATTTTGGCAGTTTTGACATCGGGATCCCGATCACCCAAAAAATGGTTTACTATAGCACATGAAAAATTGTCGAAATAGGGGTATGCGCGCTTCGAGGCTATTTTGACCTTCAAAATGGTTCGGAATGGCCGTAGGGCCAACCGGATGCATAGACAAGGTCTTCACGGACGTTTACAAATAATTTTGGCAGTTTTGACTTTGGGATCCCGATCACCCAAAAAAATGGTTTACTATAGCACACGAAAAATCGTCGAAATAGGGGTATGCGCGCTTCGAAGCTAATTTGACCTTTAAAATGGATCGGAATGGCCGTGGGGGCCAAGCGGAATCATAGACAAGGTCTTCACGGACGTCCACAAATAATTTTTGCAGTTTTGAAGTCGGGATCCCGATCACCCAAAAAATGGTTTACTATAGCACACGAAAAATCATCGAAATAGGGGTATGCGCGCTTCGGGGCTATTTTGACCTTCATAATGGATCGGAATGGCCGTGAGGGACAACCGGATGCATAGACAAGGTCTTCATGAACGTCCACAAATAATTTTGGGAGTTTTGACGTCGGGATCCCGATCACCCAAAAAATAGTTTACTATAGCACACGAAAAATCGTCGAAATAGGGGTATATGCGCATCGGGGCTATTTTGACCTTCAAAATGGATTGGAATGGCCGTGTGGGACAACTGGATGCATAGACAAGGTATTCACAGACGTCCAAAAATAATTTTGGCAGGTTTGACGTCGGGATCTCGATCACCCAAAAAATGGTTTACTATAGCACACGAAAAATCGTCGAAATAGGGGTATGCACGCTTCGGGGCTATTTTGACCTTAAAATGGATCAGAATGGCCGTGAGGGCCAACCGGATGCATAGACAAGGTCTTCACGGACGTCCACAAATAATTTTGGCAGTTTTGACGTCCGGATCTCGACCACCCAAAAAATGATTTACTATAGCACACGAAAAATCGTCGAAATAAGTGTATGCGCGCTTCCGGGCTATTTTCACCTTCAAAATGGATTGGAAAGGCCGTTAGGGCTAACCGGAAGCATAGACAAGGTCTTCACAGAAGTCCACAAATAATTTTGGCAGTTTTGACGTCGGGATCCCGATAACCCAAAAAATGGTTTACAATAGCACACGAAAAATCATCGAAATAGGGGTATGCGCGCTTCGAGGCTATTTTAAACTTCAAAATGGATTTATACGGTCGTGGGGGCCAACCAAATGAATAGACAAGGTCTTCATGGACATCCACAAATAATTTTGACAGTTTTGACGTCGGGATCCTGATCACCCAAAAATGGTTTACTATAGCACACGAAAAATCGTTGAAATAGGGGTATGCGCGCTTTGGGATTATTTTGACCTTCAAAATGAATCGGAATGGCCGTGGGGGCCAATCAGATGCATAGACAAGGTCTTCACATACGTCCACAAATAATTTTGGCAGTTTTGATGTCGGGATCCCGATCACCCAAAAAATAGTTTACTATAGCACACGAAAAATCGTCGAAAAAGGGGTATGCGCGCTTCGGGGCTATTTTGACCTTGAAAATGGATCGGAATAGCCGTGGGGCCAACCGGATGCATAGACAAGGTCTTCACGGACGTCCACAAATAATTTTGGCAGTTTTGATGTCGTGATCCCGATCACCTAAAAAATGGTTTACTATAGCACACGAAAAATCGTTGAAATAGGGGTATGGGCGCTACATGGCTATTTTGACCTTCAAAATGGATCGGAATGGCCGTGAGGGCCAACCGGATGCATAGACATGGTCTTCACGGACGTCCACAAATAATTTTGGCAGTTTTGACGTTGGGATCCCGATCACCCAAAAAATGGTTTACAATAGCACATGAAAAATCGTCGAAATAGGGGTATGCGCGTTTCGGGGCTATTTTGACCTTGAAAATAGATCGGAATGGCCATGGGGGCCAACCGGATGCATATACAAGGTCTTCACGGACGTCCACAAATAATTTTGGCAGTTTTTACGTCGGAATCCCGATCACCCAAAAAATGGTTTACTATAGCACACGAAAAATCACCCAAAAATTGGTTTACTATAGCACACAAAAAATCGTCAAAATGGGGGTATGCGCGCTTCGGGGCTATTTAGACCTTCAAAATGGATTGGAATGGCTGTGGGGGCTAACCGGATGCATAGATAAGGTCTTCATGGATGTCCACAAATAATTTTGGCAGTTTTAACGTCGGGATCCCGATCACCCAAAAAATGGTTTACTATAGCACACGAAAAATCGTCGAAATAGGGGTATGTGCGCTTTGGCGCTATTTTGACCTTGAAAATGGATCGGAATAGCCATGAGGGCCAATCGGATGCATAGACAAGGTCTTCACGGACGTCCACAAATAATTTTGGCAGTTTTGACGTCGGGATCCCGATCACCCAAAAAATGGTTTACTATAGCACACGAAAAATCATTGAAATAGGGGTATGCGCGCTTTGGGGATATTTTGACCTTCAAATTGGATCGGAATAGCCGTGATGGCCAACCGGATGCATAGACAAGGACTTCACGGACGTCCACAAATAAATTTGGCAGTTTTGACGTTGGGATCTCGATCACCCAAAAAATGGTTTACAATAGCACACTAAAAAATCGTCGAAATAGGGGTATGCGCGCATCGGGGCTATTTTGACCTTGAAAATAGATCAGAATGGCTGTGGGGGCCAACTGGATGCATAGACAAGGTCTTCACGGACGTCCACAAATAATTTTGGCAGTTTTGACGTCGGAATCCCGATCACCCAAAAAATGATTTACTATAGCACATGAAAAATCACCCAAAAAATGGTTTACCATAGCACACAAAAAATCGTCGAAATAGGGGTATGCGCGCTTCGGGGCTATTTAGACCTTCAAAATGGATCGGAATGGCTGTGGGGGCTAACCGGATGCATAGACAAGGTCTTCATGGATGTCCACAAATAATTTTGGCAGTTTTAACGTCGGGATCACGATCACCCAAAAAATGATTTAATATAGCACACGAAAAATCGTCGAAATAGGGGTATGTGTGCTTTGGCGCTATTTTGACCTTGAAAATGGATCGGAATGGCCATGAGGGCCAATCGGATGCATAGACAAGGTCTTCACGGATGTCCACAAATAATTTTGGCAGTTTTGACGTCGGATCCCGATCACCCAAAAAATGGTTTACTATAGCACACGAAAAATCGTCGAAATAGGGGTATGTGCGCTTTGGCGCTATTTTGACCTTGAAAATGGATCGGAATAGCCGTGGGGCCAACCGGATGCATAGACAAGGTCTTCACGGACGTCCACAAATAATTTTGGCAGTTTTGATGTCGTGATCCCGATCACCTAAAAAATGGTTTACTATAGCACACGAAAAATCGTTGAAATAGGGGTATGGGCGCTTCATGGCTATTTTGACCTTCAAAATGGATCGGAATGGCCGTGAGGGCCAACCGGATGCATAGACAAGGTCTTCACGGACGTCCACAAATAATTTTGGCAGTTTTGACGTTGGGATCCCGATCACCCAAAAAATGGTTTACAATAGCAAATGAAAAATCGTCGAAATAGGGGTATGCGCACTTCGGGGCTATTTTGACCTTCAAAATAAATCGGAATGGCCGTGGGGGCCAACCGGATGCATATACAAGGTCTTCACGGACGTTCACAAATAATTTTGGCAGTTTTGACGTCGGAATCCCGATCACCCAAAAAATGGTTTACTATAGCACACGAAAAATTACCCAAAAATTGGTTTACTATAGCACACAAAAAATCGTCTAAATGGGGTAATGGAGCGCGTTCGGGGCTTAGTTAGACCTTCAAAATGGATCGGAATGGCTGTGGGGGCCTAACCTGAGGCATATTAAAACAAAGGTCTTCATTGATGTCCAAAAAATAATTTTTGGCAGTTTTTAACGTCGGGATTCCCGATCACCCAAAAAGGTTTACTATAGGGCACACGAAAAATCGTCGAAATAGGGGTAAATGTGCGTTTTGGGAGCTATGTTGGACTTGAAAATGGATCGGAATAGCCTGAGGCCAATCGGATTGCATAGACAAGTCCCTGCAAACGGACGTCCACAAATAATTGTGGCATTTTGACGTCGGGCTCCCGATCACCCAAAAAATGTTTTACTATAGCACACGAAAAATCCATCGAAATAGGGGTCATGCCGCTCGGCCTATTTTAACCTGGAAAATAATTGGAATGCCGTGTGGCCAACGATGCATAACAAGGTTCGTCACGGAAATCCAACAAATAAATTTGGTGTTTTTGACGTCGGGATCCCCGATCACGCCAAAAAATGGTTTACTATACACACAAAAATCATCGAAATGGGGTATGCGCGCTTTCAAACGATTTGACCTTCAAAATGGATCAGAATGGCCGTGAGGGTCAACCAGATGCATAGACAAGGTCTTCACGGACGTCCACAAATAATTTTGGCAGTTTTGACGTCGGGATCCCGATCACCCAAAAAATGGTTTACAATAGCACACGAAAAATCATTGATATAGGGGTATGCGCGCTTCGGGGCTATTTTGACCTTGAAAATGGATCGGAATGGCCATGAGGGCCAACCGGATGCATAGACAAGGTCTTCACGGACGACCACAAATAGTTTTGGCAGTTTTGACGTCGGGATCCCGATCACCCAAAAAATGGTTTACTGTAGCACACGAAAAATCGTTGAAATAGGGGTATGCGCGCTTCGGGGCTATTTTGACCTTCAAAATGGATCGGAATGGCCGTAGGGGCCAAGCTGATGCATAGACAAGGTCTTCACGGACGTCCACAAATAATTTTGGCAGTGTTTATGTCGGGATCCTGATCACCCAAAAAATGGTTTACTATAGCACACAAAAAATTGTCGAAATAGGGGTATGCGCGCTTTGGGGCTATTTTGACCTTGAAAATGGATCGGAATGGCCGTGGCGGCCAACCGGATGCATAGAAAAGGTCTTCACGGATGTCTGCAAATAATTTTGGCAGTTTTGACGTCGGGATCCTGATCACCCAAAAAATGGTTTACTATATGACACGAAAAATTGTCAAAATAGGGGTATGCGCGCTTCGGGGCTATTTTGACCTTCAAAATGGATCGGAATGGCCGTGAGGGCCAACCGGATGCATAGACAAGGTCTTCACGGACGTCTACAAATAAATTTGACAGTTTTGACGTCATGTTCCTGATCACCCAAAAAATGGTTTACTATAGCACACGAAAAATCATCGAAATTGGGGTATGCCCGCTTCGGGGCTATTTTGACCTTCAAAATGGATCGGAATGGCCGTGAGGGCCAACCGGATGCATATACAAGGTCTTCACGGACGTCCACAAATAATTTTGGCTTTTGACATCGGGATCCCGATCACCCAAAAAATGGTTGACAATAGCACACGAAAAATAGTTGAAATAGGGGTATGCGCGCTTCGGGGCTATTTTTTCCTTCAAAATGGATCGGAATTGCCATGGCGTCCAACCGGATGCATAGACAAGGTCTTCACGGACGTCCACAAATAATTTTGGCAGTTTTGACGCCGGGATCCCGATCACCCAAAAAATGGTTTACTATAGCACACGAAAAATTGTCAAAATAGGGGTATACTCGCTTCGGGGCTATTTTGACCTTCAAAATGGATCGGAATGGCCGTGGGGGCAACCGGATGCATAAACAAGATCTTCACGGACGTCCACAAATAATTTTGGCAGTTTTGACGTCGGGATCCCGATCACCCAAAAAATGGTTTACTATAGCACACGAAAAATTGTCAAAATAGGGGTATGCGCGCTTTGTGGCTATTTTGACCTTGAAAATGGATTGGAATGGCCGTGGGGGCCAACCGGATTCATAAACAAGGTCTTCACGGACGTCCACAAATAATTTTGGCAGTTTTGACATCGGGATCCCGATAACCCAAAAAATGGTTTACTATAGCACACGAAAAATTGTCGAAATAGGGGTATGCGCGCTTCGAGGCTATTTTGACCTTCAAAATGGTTCGGAATGGCCGTAGGGCCAACCGAATGCATAGACAAGGTCTTCACGGACGTTTACAAATAATTTTGGCAGTTTTGACTTTGGGATCCCGATCACCCAAAAAAATAGTTTACTATAGCACACGAAAAATCGTCGAAATAGGGGTATGCGCGCTTCGAAGCTATTTTGACCTTCAAAATGGATCGGAATGGCCGTGGGGGCCAAGCGGAATCATAGACAAGGTCTTCACGGACGTCCACAAATAATTTTGGCAATTTTGAAGTCGGGATCCCGATCACCCAAAAAATGGTTTACTATAGCACACAAAAAATCATCGAAATAGGGGTATGCGCGCTTCGGGGCTATTTTGACCTTCAAAATGGATCGGAATGGCCGTGAGGGACAACCGGATGCATAGACAAGGTCTTCATGAACGTCCACAAATAATTTTGGGAGTTTTGACGTCGGGATCCCGATCACCCAAAAAATAGTTTACTATAGCACACGAAAAATCGTCGAAATAGGGGTATATGCGCTTCGGGGCTATTTTGACCTTCAAAATGGATTGGAATGGCCGTGTGGGCCAACTGGATGCATAGACAAGGTATTCACGGACGTCCAAAAATAATTTTGGCAGGTTTGACGTCGGGATCTCGATCACCCAAAAAATGGTTTACTATAGCACACGAAAAATCGTCGAAATAGGGGTATGCGCGCTTCGGGGCTATTTTAACCTTGAAAATGGATCGGAATGGCCGTGTGGGCCAACCGGATGCATAGATAAGGTCTTCACGGACATCCACAAATAAATTTGGCTGTTTTGACGTCGGGATCCCGATCACCCAAAAAATGGTTTACTATAGCACACGAAAAATCGTCGAAATAGGGATATGCGCGCTTCAAAACTATTTTGACCTTCAAAATGGATCAGAATGGCCGTGAGGGTCAACCAGATGCATAGACAAGGTCTTCACGGACGTCCACAAATAATTTTGGCAGTTTTGACGTCGGGATCCCGATCACCCAAAAAATGGTTTACAATAGCACACGAAAAATCATTGAAATAGGGGTATGCGCGCTTCGGGGCTATTTTGACCTTGAAAATGGATCGGAATGGCCATGAGGGCCAACCGGATGCATAGACAAGGTCTTCACGGACGACCACAAATAGTTTTGGCAGTTTTGACGTCGGGATCCCGATCACCCAAAAAATGGTTTACTATATGACACGAAAAATTGTCAAAATAGGGGTATGCGCGCTTCGGGGCTATTTTGACCTTCAAAATGGATCGGAATGGCCGTGAGGGCCAACCGGATGCATAGACAAGGTCTTCACGGACGTCTACAAATAAATTTGACAGTTTTGACGTCATGTTCCTGATCACCCAAAAAATGGTTTACTATAGCACACGAAAAATCATCGAAATTGGGGTATGCCCGCTTCGGGGCTAATTTGACCTTCAAAATGGATCGGAATGGCCGTGAGGGCCAACCGGATGCATATACAAGGTCTTCACGGACGTCCACAAATAATTTTGGCTTTTGACATCGGGATCCCGATCACCCAAAAAATGGTTGACAATAGCACACGAAAAATCATTGAAATAGGGGTATGCGCGCTTCGGGGCTATTTTGTCCTTCAAAATGGATCGGAATTGCCATGGCGTCCAACCGGATGCATAGACAAGGTCTTCACGGACGTCCACAAATAATTTTGGCAATTTTGACGCCGGGATCCCAATCACCCAAAAAATGGTTTACTATAGCACACGAAAAATCATCAAAATAGGGGTATGCGTGCTTCGGGGCTATTTTGACCTTCAAAATGGATCGGAATGGCCGTGGGGGCAACCGGATGCATAGACAAGATCTTCACGGACGTCCACAAATAATTTTGGCAGTTTTGACGTCGGGATCCCGATCACCCAAAAAATGGTTTACTATAGCACACGAAAAATCGTCAAAATAGGGGTATGCGCGCTTTGTGGCTATTTTGACCTTGAAAATGGATTGGAATGGCCGTGGGGGACAACCAGATTCATAGACAAGGTCTTCACGGACGTCCACAAATAATTTTGGCAGTTTTGACATCGGGATCCTGATCACCCAAAAAATGGTTTACTATAGCACACGAAAAATTATCGAAATAGGGGTATGCGCTCTTCGGGGCTATTTTGACCTTCAAAATGGATCGGAATGGCCGTGAGGGCCAACCGGATGCATAGACAAGGTCTTCACGGACGTCCACAAATAATTTTAGAAGTTTTTACGTCGGGATCCCGATCACCCAAAAAATGGTTTACTATAGCACACGAAAAATCATCGAAATAGGGGTATGCGCGCTTCGGAGCTATTTTGACCTTCAAAATAGATCGGAATAGCCGTGAGGGCCAGCCGGATGAATAGACAAGGTCTTCACGGACTTCCAAAAATAGTTTTGGCAGTTTTGACGTCGGGATCCGGATCACCCAAAAAATGGTTTACAATAGCACACGAAAAATTGTCGAAATAGGGGTATGCGCTTCGGGGCTATTTTGACCTTCAAAATGGATCGGAATGGGCGTGGGGGCCAACCGTATGCATAGACAAGGTCTTCACGGACTTCCACAAATAAATTTTGGCAGTTTTGACGTCGGGATCCCGATCACCCAAAAAATGGTTTACTATAGCACACAAAAAATCGTCGAAATAGGGGTATGCGCGCTTCGGGGCTATTTTAACCTTCAAAATGGATCGGAATGGCCATGGGGGCCAACTGGATGCATAGACGAGGTTTTCACGGACAAACACAAATAATTTTGGCAGTTTTGACGTCGGGACCCCAATCACCCCAAAAATGGTTTACTATAGCACACGAAAAATCGTCGAAATAGGGGTATGCGCGCTTCGGGGCTATTTTGACCTTCAAAATGGATTGGAATGGCCTTGGGGGCCAACCGGATGCATAGACAAGGTCTTCACGGACGTCCACAAATAATTTTGGCAGTTTTGACGTCGGGATCCCGATCCCTAAAAAATGGTTTACTATAGCGCACGAAAATTCATCGAAATAGGGGTATGTGCGCTTTGGGGCTATTTTGACCTTCAAAATTGATCGGAATGGCCGTTGGGGCCAACAGGATGCATAGACAAGGTCTTCACGGACGTCCACAAATAATTTTGGCATTTTGACGTCAAGATCCCGATCACCCAAAAATTGGTTTACTATAGCACACGTAAAATCATCGAAATTGGGGTATGGGCGCTTTGGGGCTATTTTGACCTTCAAAATGGATCGGAATGGCCGTGAGGGCCAACCGGATGCATAGACAAGGTCTTCACGGACGTCCACAAATAATTTTGGCAGTTTTGACATCGGGATCCCGATCACCCAAAAAATGGTTGACAATAGCACACAAAAAATCATCGAAATAGGGGTATGCGCGCTTCGGGGCTATTTTGACCTTCAAAATGGATCGGAATTGCCATGGGGTACAACCGGATGCATAGACAAGGTCTTAACGGACGTCCACAAATAATTTTGGCAGTTTTGACGCCGGGATCCCATTCACCCAAAAAATGGTTTACCATAGCACACGAAAAATCATCGAAATAGGGGTATGCGCGCTTCGGGGCTATTTTGACCTTCAAAATGGATCGGACTGGCCGTGAGGGCCAACCGGATGCATAGACAAGGTCTTCACGGATGTCTACAAATAATTTTGACAATTTTGACATCGGGATCCCGATCACCCAAAAAATGGTTTACTATAGCACACGAAAAATCATCGAAATTGGGGTATGCGCGCTTTGGCGCTATTTTGACCTTGAAAATGGATCGGAATGGCCATGAGGGCCAACCGGATGCATAGACAAGGTCTTCACGGACGTCCACAAATAATTTTGGCAGTTTTGACGTCGGGATCCCGATCACCCAAAAAATGGTTTACTATATCACACGAAAAATCGTCGAAATAGGGGTATGCGCGCTTTGTGGCTATTTTGACCTTTAAAATGGATTGGAATGGCCGTGGGGGCCAACCGGATTCATAGACAAGGTCTTCACGGACTTCCACAAATAATTTTGGCAGTTTTGACATCGGGATCCCGATCACCCAAAAAATGGTTTACTATAGCACACGAAAAATTGTCGAAATAGGGGTATGCGCGCTTCGGGGCTATTTTGACCTTCAAAATGGATCGGATTGGCCGTGAGGGCCAACCGGATGCATAGACAAGGTCTTCACGGACGTCCACAAATAATTTTGGCAGTTTTGACGTCGGGATCCCGATCACCCAAAAAATGGTTGACAATAGCACACGAAAAATCGTCGAAATAGGAGTATGCACGCTTCGGGGCTATTTTGACCTTCAAAATGGATCGGAATTTCCATGGGGTCCAACCGGATGCATAGACAAGGTCTTCACGGACGTCCACAAATAATTTTGGCAATTTTGACGCCGGGATCCCGATCACCCAAAAAATGGTTTACTATTGCACACGAAAAATCATCGAAATAGAGGTATGCGTGCTTCGGGGCTATTTTGACCTTCAAAATGGATCGGACTGGCCGTGGGGGCCAACCGGATGCATAGACAAGGTCTTCACGGATGTCTACAAATAATTTTGACAGTTTTGACGTCGGGATCCCGATCACCCAAAAAATGGTTTACTATAGCACACGAAAAATCATCGAAATTGGGGTATGCGCGCTTTGGCGCTATTTTGACCTTGAAAATGAATCAGAATGGCCATGAGGGCCAACCAGATGCATAGACAAGGTATTCACGGACGTCCACAAATAATTTTGGCAGTTTTGACGTCGGGATCCCGATCACCCAAAAAATGGTTTACTATAGCACACGAAAAATCGTCGAATAGGGGTATGCACGCTTTGTGGCTATTTTGACCTTTAAAATGGATTGGAATGGCCGTGGGGGCCAACCAGATTCATAGACAAGGTCTTCAAGGATGTCCACAAATACTTTTGGCAGTTTTGACATCGGGATCCCGATCACCCAAAAAATGGTTTAATATAGCACACGAAAAATCGTCGAAATAGGGGTATGCGCGCTTCAGAGCTATTTTGACCTTCAAATTAGATCGGAATGGCCGTGAGGGCTAACCGGATGAATAGACAAGGTCTTCACAAAAGTCCACAAATAATTTTGACAGTTTTGACGTCGGGATCCGGATCACCCAAAAAATGGTATACTATAGCACACGAAAAATCATCGAAATAGCGGTATGCGCGCTTCGGGCTATTTTGACCTTGAAAATGGATTGCAATGGCCGTGAGGGCCAACCGGATGCATAACCAAGGTCTTCACGGACGTCCACAAATATGTTTGGCAGTTTTGACATCGGGATCCGGATCACCCAAAAAATTGTATATAATATAGCACACGAAAAATCATCGAAATAGGGGTATGCACGCTTCGGGGCTATTTTGACCTTGAAAATGGATCGGAATGGCTGTGAGGGCCAACCGGATGCATAGCCAAGGTCTTCACGGACGTCCACAAATAATTTTGGCAGTTTTGACGTCGGAATTCGGATCACCCAAAAAATGGTATACAATAGCACACGAAAAATCGTCAAAATAGGGGTATGCGCGCTTCGGGGCTATTTTGACCTTGAAAATGGATCGGAATGGCTGTGAGGGCCAACCAGATGCATAGCCAAGGTCTTCACGGAAGTCCACAAATAATTTTGGCAGTTTTGACTTCGGGATCCGAATCACCCAAAAAATGGTATACTATAGCACACAAAATATCATCGAAATAGGGGTATGCACGCTTTGGGGCTATTTTGACCTTGAAAATGGATCGGAATGGCCGTGAGGGCCAACCGAATGCATAGCCAATGTCTTCAGGACGTCCACAAATAATTTTAGCAGTTTTGACGTGGGGATCCGGATGACCCAAAAAATGGTATACTATAGCACACGAAAAATCATCGAAATAGGGGTATGCGCTTCGGGGCTGTTTTGACCTTGAAAATGGATCGGAATGGCCGTGAGGCCCAACCGGATGCATAGACAAGGTCTTCACGGACGTCCACACATAATTTTGGCAGTTTTGACGTCGGGATCCGGATCACCCAAAAAATGGTATACTATAGCACACGAAAAATCATCGAAATAGGGGTATGCGCGCTTTGGGGCTGTTTTGACCTTGAAAATGGATCGGAATGGCTGTGAGGGCCAACCGGATGCATAGCCAAGGTCTTCACGGACGTCCACAAATAATTTTGGCAGTTTTGACGTTGGAATCCGGATCACCCAAAAAATGGTATACAATAGCACACGAAAAATCGTCGAAATAGGAGTATGCGCGCTTTGGGGCTATTTTGACCTTCAAAATGGATCGGAATTGCCATGGGGTCCAACCGGATGCATAGACAAGGTCTTCACGGACGTCCACAAATAATTTTGGCAATTTTGACGCCGGGATCCCGATCACCCAAAAAATGGTTTACTATAGCACATGAAAAATCATCGAAATAGAGGTATGCGCGCTTCGGGGCTATTTTGACCTTCAAAATGGATCGGACTGGCCGTGAGGGCCAACCGGATGCATAGACAAGGTCTTCACGGATGTCTACAAATAATTTTGACAGTTTTGACGTCGGGATCCCGATCACCCAAAAAATGGTTTACTATAGCACACGAAAAATCATCGAAATTGGGGTATGCGCGCTTTGGCGCTATTTTGACCTTGAAAATGAATCAGAATGGCCATGAGGGCCAACCAGATGCATAGACAAGGTATTCACGGACGTCCACAAATAATTTTGGCAGTTTTGACGTCGGGATCCCGATCACCCAAAAAATGGTTTACTATAGCACACGAAAAATCGTCGAATAGGGGTATGCACGCTTTGTGGCTATTTTGACCTTTAAAATGGATTGGAATGGCCGTGGGGGCCAACCAGATTCATAGACAAGGTCTTCAAGGATGTCCACAAATACTTTTGGCAGTTTTGACATCGGGATCCCGATCACCCAAAAAATGGTTTAATATAGCACACGAAAAATCGTCGAAATAGGGGTATGCGCGCTTCAGAGCTATTTTGACCTTCAAATTAGATCGGAATGGCCGTGAGGGCCAACCGGATGAATAGACAAGGTCTTCACAAAAGTCCACAAATAATTTTGACAGTTTTGACGTCGGGATCCGGATCACCCAAAAAATGGTATACTATAGCACACGAAAAATCGTCGAAATAGCGGTATGCGCGCTTCGGGCTATTTTGACCTTGAAAATGGATTGCAATGGCCGTGAGGGCCAACCGGATGCATAACCAAGGTCTTCACGGACGTCCACAAATATGTTTGGCAGTTTTGACATCGGGATCCGGATCACCCAAAAAATTGTATATAATATAGCACACGAAAAATCATCGAAATAGGGGTATGCACGCTTCGGGGCTATTTTGACCTTGAAAATGGATCGGAATGGCTGTGAGGGCCAACCGGATGCATAGCCAAGGTCTTCACGGACGTCCACAAATAATTTTGGCAGTTTTGACGTCGGAATTCGGATCACCCAAAAAATGGTATACAATAGCACACGAAAAATCGTCAAAATAGGGGTATGCGCGCTTCGGGGCTATTTTGACCTTGAAAATGGATCGGAATTGCTGTGAGGGCCAACCAGATGCATAGCCAAGGTCTTCACGGAAGTCCACAAATAATTTTGGCAGTTTTGACTTCGGGATCCGAATCACCCAAAAAATGGTATACTATAGCACACAAAATATCATCGAAATAGGGGTATGCACGCTTTGGGGCTATTTTGACCTTGAAAATGGATTGGAATGGCCGTGAGGGCCAACCGAATGCATAGCCAATGTCTTCAGGACGTCCACAAATAATTTTAGCAGTTTTGACGTGGGGATCCGGATGACCCAAAAAATGGTATACTATAGCACACGAAAAATCATCGAAATAGGGGTATGCGCTTCGGGGCTGTTTTGACCTTGAAAATGGATCGGAATGGCCGTGAGGCCCAACCGGATGCATAGACAAGGTCTTCACGGACGTCCACACATAATTTTGGCAGTTTTGACGTCGGGATCCGGATCACCCAAAAAATGGTATACTATAGCACACGAAAAATCATCGAAATAGGGGTATGCGCGCTTTGGGGCTGTTTTGACCTTGAAAATGGATCGGAATGGCTGTGAGGGCCAACCGGATGCATAGCCAAGGTCTTCACGGACGTCCACAAATAATTTTGGCAGTTTTGACGTTGGAATCCGGATCACCCAAAAAATGGTATACAATAGCACACGAAAAATCGTCGAAATAGGGGTATGCGCGCTTCGGGGCTATTTTGACCTTGAAAATGGATCGGAATGGCTGTGAGGGCCAACCAGATGCATAGCTAAGGTCTTCACAGAAGTCCACAAATAATTTTGGGAGTTTTGACTTCGGGATCCGAATCACCCAATAAATGGTATACTATAGCACACAAAATATCATCGAAATAGGGGTATGCACGCTTCGGGGCTATTTTGACCTTGAAAATGGATCGGAATGGCCGTGAGGGCCAACCGGATGCATAGCCAATGTCTTCAGGACGTCCACAAATAATTTTAGCAGTTTTGACGTGGGGATCCGGATGACCCAAAAAATGGTATACTATAGCACACGAAAAATCATCGAAATAGGGGTATGCGCGCTTCGGGGCTGTTTTGACCTTGAAAATGGATCGGAATGGCCGTGAGGCCCAACCGGATGCATAGACAAGGTCTTCACGGACGTCCACAAATAATTTTGGCAGTTTTGACATCGCGATCCGGATCACCCAAAAAATGGTATACTATAGCACACGAAAAATCATCGAAATAGGGGTATGCGCGCTTTGGGGCTATTTTGACCTTGAAAATGGATCGGAATGGCCATGAGGGCCAAACGGATCATATCCAAGGTCTTCACGGACGTCCACAAATAATTTTGGCAGTTTTGACATCGGGATCCGGATTACCCAAAAAATGGTATACTATAGCAACACGAAAATCGTTGAATAGGGGTAATGCGCGCTGTGGGTCGAGTTAACTTGAAAATGGAGCGAATGTGCCGTGAGGGACAACCGGATGCATAGCCAAGGTCTTCACGGACGTCCATAAATACTTTTGGCATTTTTGACATCGGGATACGGATCACCCAAAAATGTAGACTAGAAAAATCGTCGAAATAGGGGTATGCGCGCTTCGGGGCTATTTTGACCTTGAAAATGGATCGGAATGGCTGTGAGGGCCAACCAGATGCATAGCCAAGGTCTTCACGGAAGTCCACAAATAATTTTGGCAGTTTTGACTTCGGGATCCGAATCACCCAAAAAATGGTATACTATAGCACACAAAATATCATCGAAATAGGGGTATGCACGCTTCGGGGCTATTTTGACCTTGAAAATGGATCGGAATGGCCGTGAGGGCCAACCGGATGCATAGCCAATGTCTTCAGGACGTCCACAAATAATTTTAGCAGTTTTGACGTGGGGATCCGGATGACCCAAAAAATGGTATACTATAGCACACGAAAAATCATCGAAATAGGGGTATGCGCGCTTCGGGGCTGTTTTGACCTTGAAAATGGATCGGAATGGCCATGAGGCCCAACCGGATGCATAGACAAGGTCTTCACGGACGTCCACAAATAATTTTAGCAGTTTTGACGTCGGGATCCGGATCACCCAAAAAATGGTATACTATAGCACACGAAAAATCATCGAAATAGGGGTATGCGCGCTTTGGGGCTATTTTGACCTTGAAAATGGATCGGAATGGCCATGAGGGCCAAACGGATCATATCCAAGGTCTTCACGAACGTCCATAAATAATTTTGGCAGTTTTGACGTGGGGATCCGGATTACCCAAAAAATGGTATACTATAGCACACGAAAAATCGTTGAAATAGGGGTATGCGCGCTTCGGGGCTATTTTAACCTTGAAAATGGATCGGAATGGCCGTGAGGGCCAACCGGATGCATAGCCAAGGTCTTCACGGACGTCCATAAATAATTTTGGCAGTTTTGACATCGGGATCCGGATCACCCAAAAAATGGTATACTATAGCACACGAAAAATCGTCGAAATAGGGGTATGCGCGCTTTGGGGCTATTTTGACCTTGAAAATGGATCGGAATAGCCGTGAGGGCCAACCGGATGCATAGCCAAAGTCTCACGGGCGTCCACAAATAATTTTTGCAGTTTTTACGTCGGGATCCGGATCACCCAAAAAATGGTATACTATAGCACACGAAAATCGTCGAAATAGGGATATGCGCGCTTCAGGGCTATTTTGACCTTGAAAATGGATCGGAATGGCCGTGAGGGCCAACCGGATGCATAGACAAGGTCTACACGGACGTCCTCAAATAATTTTGGCAGTTTTGACGTCGGGATCCGGATCACCCAAAAAATTGTATCCTATAGCACACAAAAAATCATCGAAATAGGGTTATGCGCGCTTCGGGGCTATTTTGACCTTGAAAATGGATCGGAATGGCCGTGAGGGCCAACCAGATGCATAGCCAAGGTCTTCACGGACGTCCAAAAATAATTTTGGGAGTTTTGACGTCGGGATCCGGATCACCCAAAAAATAGTATACTATAGCACACGAAAAATCGTTGAAATAGGGGTATGCGCGCTTCGGTCCTATTTTGACCTTGAAAACGGATCGGAATAGCCGTGAGGGCCAACCGGATGCATAGCCAAGGTCTTCACGGACGTCCACAAATAAATTTGGCATTTTTGACGTCGGGATCCGGATCACCCAAAAAATGGTATACTATAGCACACGAAAAATTGTTGAAACAGGGATATGCGCGCTTCGGATCTGTTTTGACCTTGAAAATGGATCGGAATGGCCGTGAGGGCCAACTTGATGCATAGACAAGGTCTTCACGGACGTCCACAAATAATTTTGGAAGTTTTGACGTGAGGATCCGGATCACCCAAAAAATGGTATACTATAGCACACGAAAAATCGTCGAAATAGCGGGATGCGTGCTTCGGGGCTATTTTGACCTTGAAAATGGATCGGAATGGCCGTGAGGGCCAACCAGATGCATAGCGAAGGTCTTCACGGACGTCCACAAATAATTTTGGCAGTTTTAACATGGGGATCCGGATCACCCAAAAAATGGTATACTATAGCACACGAAAAATCGTCGAAATAGGGGTATGCGCGCTTCGGGGCTATTTTAACCTTGAAAATGGATCGGAATGGCCGTGAGGGCCAACCAATGCATAGCCAAAGGTCTTCCGGACGCCACAAATAATTTTTCGCAGTTTTACGCGGGATCCGGATCACCCAAAAAAATGGTATAAACTATAGCACACGAAAAATCATCAAAAGAGGATATGCGCATCGGGGCTATTTGACCTTGAAATGGATCGGGAATGGCCGTGTGAGCCAACCGTGCATAGGGACAATGTCTTCACGACGTCCACAATAATTTTGGCAGTTTTGACATCAGATCCGGATCACCCAAAAAATTGTATATAATATATAATATAGCACACGAAAAATCATCGAAATAGGGGTATGCGCGCTTCGGGGCTATTTTGACCTTGAAAATGGATTGGAATGTCCGTGAGGGCCAACCGGATTCATAGCAAAGGTCTTCACGGGCGTCCACAAATAATATTTGCATTTTTGACGTCGGGATCCGGATCACCCAAAAAATGGTAGACTATAGCACACGAAAATCGTCGAAATAGGGATATGCGCGCTTCGGTGCTATTTTGACCTTGAAAATGGATCGGAATGGCGTGAGGGCCAACCGGATGCATAGAAGGTCTACACAGACGTCCTCAAATAATTTTGGCAGTTTTGACGTCGGGATCCGAATCACCAAAAAAATGGTATACTATAGCACATGAAAAATCGTTGAAATAGGGTTATGCGCGCTTCGGGGCTGTTTTGACCTTGAAAATGGATCGGAATGGCCGTGAGGGCCAACCGGATGCATAGCCAAGGTCTTCACGGATGATCACAAATAATTTTGGCAGTTTTGACGTCGGAATCTGGATCACCCAAAAAATGGTATACTATAGCACACGAAAAATTGTCAAAATAGGGGTATGCTCGCTTCAGGGCTATTTTGACCTTGAAAATTGATTGGAATGGACATGAGGGACAACCGGATGCATATCCAAGGTCTTCACGAAAGTCCACAAATAATTTTGACAGTTTTGATGTCGGGATCCGGTTCACCCAAAAAATGGTATACTATAGCACACAAAAAATCGTCGAAATAGCGGTATGCGCGCTTCGGGGCTATTTTGACCTTGAAAATGGATTGCAATGGCCGTGAGGGCCAACCGGATGCATAACCAAGGTCTTCACGGACGTCCACAAATATGTTTGGCAGTTTTGACATCGGGATCCGGATCACCCAAAAAATTGTATATAATATAGCACACGAAAAATCATCGAAATAGGGGTATGCACGCTTCGGGGCTATTTTGACCTTGAAAATGGATCGGAATGGCCGTGAGGGCCAACCGGATGCATAGCCAAGGTCTTCACGGACGTCCACAAATAATTTTGCAGTTTTGACGTCGGAATCCGGATCACCCAAAAAATGTTATACAATAGCACACGAAAAATCGTCGAAATAGGGGTATGCGCGCTTCGGGGCTATTTTGACCTTGAAAATGGATCGGAATGGCTGTGAGGGCCAACCAGATGCATAGCCAAGGTCTTCACGGAAGTCCACAAATAATTTTGGCAGTTTTGACTTCGGGATCCGAATCACCCAAAAAATGGTATACTATAGCACACAAAAATCATCGAAATAGGGGTATGCACGCTTCGGGGCTATTTTGACCTTGAAAATGGATCGGAATGGCCGTGAGGGCCAACCGGATGCATAGCCAATGTCTTCACGGACGTCCACAAATAATTTTAGCAGTTTTGACGTGGGGATCCGGATGACCCAAAAAATGGTATACTATAGCACACGAAAAATCGTCGAAATAGGGGTATGCGCGCTTCGGGGCTGTTTTGACCTTGAAAATGGATTGGAATGGCCGTGAGGGCCAACCGGATGCATAGGCAAGGTCTTCACGGACGTCCACAAATAATTTTTGCAGTTTGACGTCGGGATCCGGATCACCCAAAAAATGGTATACTATAGCACACGAAAAATCATCGAAATAGGGGTATGCGCGCTTTGGGGCTATTTTGACCTTGAAAATGGATCGGAATGGCCATGAGGGCCAAACGGATCATATCCAAGGTCTTCACGGACGTCCACAAATAATTTTGGCAGTTTTGACATCGGGATCCGGATCACCCAAAAAATGGTATACTATAGTACACGAAAAATGTCTAAATAGGGGTATGCGCGCTTCGGAGAAATTTTGACTTTGAAAATGGATCGGAATGGCCGTGAGGGCCAACCGGATGCATAGCCAAGGTCTTCACGGATGTCCACAAATAATTTTGGCAGTTTTGATGTGGGGATCCGGATTACCCAAAAAATGGTATACTATAGCACACAAAAAATCGTTGAAATAGGGGTATGCGCGCTTCGGGGCTATTTTAACCTTGAAAATGGATCGGAATGGCCGTGAAGGCCAACCGGATGCATAGCCAAGGTCTTCATGGACGTCCATAAATAATTTTGGCAATTTTGACATCGGGATCCGGATCACCCAAAAAATGGTATACTATAGCACACGAAAAATCGTCGAAATAGAGGTATGCGCGCTTCGGGGCTATTTTAACCTTGAAAATGGATCGGAATGGCCGTGAGGGCCAACCGGATGCATAGCCAAGGTCTTCATGGACGTCCACAAATAATTTTCGCAGTTTTGACGTCGGGATCCGGATCACCCAAAAAATGGTATACTATAGCACACGAAAAATCATCAAAATAGGGATATGCGCGCTTCGGGGCTATTTTGACCTTGAAAATGGATCG
The DNA here is from genome assembly GCA_016801875.1 of Solanum sitiens. Classification (NCBI taxonomy): domain Eukaryota; kingdom Viridiplantae; phylum Streptophyta; class Magnoliopsida; order Solanales; family Solanaceae; genus Solanum; species Solanum sitiens. Next base: position 42,057 of record JABWTJ010001276.1, read on the forward strand.
GAATGGCCGTGTGAGCCAACCGGATGCATAGACAAGGTCTTCACGGACGTCCACAAATAATTTTGGCAGTTTTGACATCGGGATCCGGATCACCCAAAAAATGGTATACTATAGCACACGAAAAATCGTCGAAATAGGGGTATGCGCGCTTCGGGGCTATTTTGACCTTGAAAATGGATCGGAATGGCCGTGAGGGCCAACCGGATGCATAGCCAAGGTCTTCACGGGCGTCCACAAATAATATTTGCAGTTTTGACGTCGGGATCCGGATCACCCAAAAAATGGTAGACTATAGCACACGAAAATCGTCGAAATAGGGATATGCGCGCTTCGGTGCTATTTTGACCTTGAAAATGGATCGGAATGGCCGTGAGGGCCAACCGGATGCATAGACAAGGTCTACACGGACGTCCTCAAATAATTTTGGCAGTTTTGACGTCGGGATCCGAATCACCCAAAAAATGGTATACTATAGCACACGAAAAATCGTCGAAATAGGGTTATGCGCGCTTCGGGGCTGTTTTGACCTTGAAAATGGATCGGAATGGCCGTGAGGGCCAACCGGATGCATAGGCAAGGTCTTCACGGACGTCCATAAATAATTTTGGCAGTTTTGACGTGGGGATCCGGATCACCCAAAAAATGGTATACTATAGCACACGAAAAATCGTGGAAATAGCGGGATGCGTGCTTCGGGGCTATTTTGACCTTGAAAATGGATCGGAATGGCCGTGAGGGCCAACCGGATGCATAGCCAAGGTCTTCACGGACGTCCACAAATAATTTTGGCAGTTTTGACATCGGGATCCGGATCACCCAAAAAATTGTATATAATATAGCACACGAAAAATCATCGAAATAGGGGTATGCACGCTTCGGGGCTATTTTGACCTTGAAAATGGATCGGAATGGCCGTGAGGGCCAACCGGATGCATAGCCAAGGTCTTCACGGACGTCCACAAATAATTTTGGCAGTTTTAACGTCGGAATCCGGATCACCCAAAAAATGGTATACTATAGCACACGAAAAATCATCGAAATAGGGGTATGCGCGCTTCGGTGCTATTTTGACCTTGAAAATGGATCGGAATGGCCATGAGGGCCAACCGGATGCTTATCCAAGGTCTTCACGGAAGTCCACAAATAAGTTTGACAGTTTTGACGTCGGGATCCGGATCACCCGAAAAATGGTATACTATAGCACACGAAAAATCGTCGAAATAGGGGTATGCGCGCTTCGGGGCTATTTTGACCTTGAAAATGGATCGGAATGGCCGTGAGGGCCAACCGGATGCATAGCCACGGTCTTCACGGACGTCCACAAATAATTTTGGCAGTTTTGACATCGGGATCCGGATCACCCAAAAAATGGTATACTATAAGCACACGAAAAATCGTCGAAATAAGGGTATGCGCGCTTCGGTGCTATTTTGACCTTGAAAACGGATCGGAATGGCCGTGAGGGCCAACCGGATGCATAGACAAGGTCTTCACGGACGTCCACAAATAAATTTGGCATTTTTGACGTCGGGATCCGGATCACCCAAAAAATGGTATACTATAGCACACGAAAAATCGTTGAAATAGGGATATGCGCGCTTCGGGGCTGTTTTGACCTTGAAAATGGATTGTAATGGCCGTGAAGGCCAACCGGATGCATAGCCAAGGTCTTCACGGACGTCCACAAATAATTTTGGCAGTTTTGACGTCGGGATCCGGATCACCCAAAAAATTGTATACTATAGCACACGCAAAATCGTCGAAATAAGGGTATGCGCGCTTCGGTGCTATTTTGACCTTGAAAACGGATCGGAATGGCCGTGAGGGCCAACCGGATGCATAGACAAGGTCTTCATGGACGTCCACAAATAAATTTGGCATTTTTGACGTCGGGATCCGGATCACCCAAAAAATGGTATACTATAGCACACGAAAAATCGTTGAAATAGGGATATGCGCGCTTCGGGGCTGTTTTGACCTTGAAAATGGATCGGAATGGCCGTGAAGGCCAACCGGATGCATAGCCAAGGTCTTCACGGACGTCCACAAATAATTTTGGCAGTTTTGACGTGGGGATCCGGATCACCCAAAAAATGGTATACTATAGCACACGAAAAATTGTCGAAATAGGGGTATGCGCGCTTCGGGGCTATTTTGACCTTGAAAATGGATCGGAATGGCCGTGAGGGACAAGCGGATGCATAGCCAAGGTCTTCACGGACATCCACAAATAATTTTGGCAGTTTTGACGTCGGGATTCGGATCACCCAAAAAAGGGTATACTATAGCACATGAAAAATCGTTGAAATAGGGGAATACGCGCTTCGGGGATGTTTTGACCTTGAAAATGGATCGGAATGGCCGTGAGGGCCAACCAGATGCATAGACAAGTTCTTCACGGACGTCCACAAATAATTTTGGCAGTTTTGACGTGGGGATCCGGATCACCAAAAAAATGGTATACTATAGCATACAAAAAATCGTCGAAATAGGGGTATGCATGCTTCGGGGCTATTTTGACCTTGAAAAAGGATCGGAATGGCCGTGAGGGCCAACGGATGCATAGCCAAGGTCTTCACGGACGTCCACAAATAATTTTGGCAGTTTTCACGTCGGGATCCGGATCACCCAAAAAATGGTATACTATAGCACACGAAAATCGTCGAAATAGGGGTATGCGCGCTTCGTGGCTATTTTGACTTTGAAAATGGATCGGAATGGCCATGAGGTACAACCGGATGCATATACAAGTTCTTCACGGACGTCCTCAAATAATTTTGGCAATTTTGACATCGGGATCCGGATCACCCAAAAAATTGTATATAATATAGCACACAAAAAATCATCGAAATAGGGGTATGCGCGCTTCGGGGCTATTTTGACCTTGAAAATGGATCGGAATGGCCGTGAGGGCCAACCGGATGCATAGCCAAGGTCTTCACGGATGTTCACAAATAATTTTGGCAGTTTTGACGTCGGAATCTGGATCACCCAAAAAATGGTATACTATAGCACACGAATAATTGTCGAAATAGGGGTATGCGGGCTTCGGGGCTATTTTGACCTTGAAAATGGATCGGAATGGACATGAGGGCCAACCGGATGCATATCCAAGGTCTTCACGAAAGTCCACAAATAATTTTGACAGTTTTGACGTCGGGATCGGGATCACCGAAAAAATGGTATACTATAGCACACGAAAAATCGTCGAAATAGCGGTATGCGCGCTTCAGGGCTATTTTGACCTTGAAAATGGATTTCAATGACCGTGAGGGCCAACCGGATGCATAACCAAGGTCTTCACGGACGTCCACAAATATTTTTGGCAGTTTTGACATCGGGATCCGGATCACCCAAAAAATTGTATATAATATAGCACACGAAAAATCATCGAAATAGGGGTATGCACGCTTCGGGGCTATTTTGACCTTGAAAATGGATCGGAATGGCCGTGAGGGCCAACCGGATGCATAGCCAAGGTCTTCACGGACGTCCACAAATAATTTTGGCAGTTTTGACGTCGGAATCCGGATCACCCAAAAAATGGTATACAATAGCACACGAAAAATCATCGAAATAGGGGATGCGCGCTTCGGGCTATTTTGACCTTGAAAATGGATCGGAATGGCCGTGAGGGCCAACCGGATGCATAGACAAGGTCTTCACGGACGTCCACAAATAATTTTGGCAGTTTTGACGTCGGGATCCGGATCACCCAAAAAATGGTATACTATAGCACACGAAAAATCATCGAAATAGGGGTATGCGCGCTTCGGGGCTATTTTGACCTTGAAAATGGATCGGAATGGCCGTGAGGGCCAACCGGATGCATAGCCAAGGTCTTCACGGACGTCCACAAATAATTTTGGCAGTTTTGACGTCGGGATCCGGATCACCCAAAAAATGGTATACTATAGCACACGAAAAATCGTCGAAATAGCGGGATGCGTGCTTCGGGGCTATTTTGACCTTGAAAATGGATCGGAATGGCCGTGAGGGACAACCGGATGCATAGCCAAGGTCTTCACGGATGTCCAAAAATAATTTTGGCAGTTTTGACGTGGAGATCCGGATCACCCCAAAAATGGTATACTATAGCACACGAAAAATCATCGAAATAGGGGTATGCGCACTTCGATGCTATTTTGACCTTGAAAATGGATCGGAATGGCCGTGAGGCCAACCGGATGCATAGACAAGGTCTACACGGACGTCCTCAAATAATTTTGGCAGTTTTGACGTCGGGATCCGGATCACCCAAAAAATGGTATACAATAGCACACGAAAAATCGTCGAAATAGCGGGATGCATGCTTCGGGGCTATTTTGACCTTGAAAATGGATCGGAATGGCCGTGAGGGACAACCGGATGCATAGCCAAGGTCTTCACGGATGTCCAAAAATAATTTTGGCAGTTTTGACGTGGAGATCCGGATCACCCCAAAAATGGTATACTATAGCACACGAAAAATCATCGAAATAGGGGTATGCGCACTTCGGGGCTATTTTGACCTTGAAAATGGATCGGAATGGCCGTGAGGCCAACCGGATGCATAGACAAGGTCTACACGGACGTCCTCAAATAATTTTGGCAGTTTTGACGTCGGGATCCGGATCACCCAAAAAATGGTATACTATAGCACCGAAAAATCGTCGAAATAGGGGTATGCGCGCTTCGGGGCTATTTTGACCTTGAAAATGGATTGGAATGGCCGTGAGGGCCAACCGGATGCATAGCCAAGGTCTTCACGGACGTCCACAAATAATTTCTGCAATTTTGACGTCGGGACCCGGATCACCCAAAAAATGTTATACTATAGCACACAAAAAATCGTTGAAATAGGGGTATGCGTTCTTCGAGGCTATTTTGACATTGAAAATGGATCAGAATGTCCGTAAGGGCCAACCGGATACATAGCCAAGGTCTTCACGGACGTCCACAAATAATTTTTGCAGTTTTGACGTCGGGATCCAGATCACCCAAAAAATGGTATACTATATCACACGAAAAATCGTCGAAATAGGGGTATGCGCGCTTCGGAGCTATTTTGACCTTTAAAATGTATCGGAATGGCCATGAGGGCCCACCAAATGCATAGCCAAGGTCTTGACGGACGTCCATAAATACTTTTTGCAGTTTTGACGTCGGGATCCGGATCACCCAAAAAATGGTATACTATAGCACACGAATAATCGTCAAAACCGAGGTATGCGCGCTTCGGGGCTATTTTGACCTTGAAAATGGATCAGAATGGCTGTGAGGGCCAACCGGATACATAACCAAGGTCTTCACGGACGTCCACAAATAAGTTTTGCAGTTTTGACGTCGGGATCCGAATCACCCAAAAAATGGTATACCATAGCACACGAAAAATCATCGAAATAGGGGTATGCGCGCTTCGGGGCTATTTGGACCTTGAAAATGGATCGGAATGGCCGTGAGGTCCAACCGGATGCATAGCCAAGGTCTTCACGGACGTCCACAAATAATTTTGGCAGTTTTGACGTCGGGATCCGAATCACCCAAAAATGGTATACTATAGCACACGAAAAATTGTCGAAATAGGGGTTTGCACGCTTCGGGGCTATTTTGACCTTGAAAAAGGATCGGAATGGCCGTGAGGTCCAACCGGATGCATAGCTAAGGTCTTCACGGACGTCCACAAATATTATTTTGCAGTTTTGACGTCGGGATCCGAATCACCCAAAAAATGGTATACTATGCACACAAAAAATCGTCGAAATAGGGGTATGCGCGCTTCGGGGCTATTTTGACCTTGAAAATGGATCAGAATGGCCGTGAGGGCCAACCAGATGCATAGATAAGGTATTCACGGACGTCCACAAATAATATTTGGAGTTTTGTTGTCGGGATCCGGATCACCCAAAAAATGGTATACTATAAGCACACAAAAAATCGTCGAAATAGGGGTATGCGCGCTTCAGTGCTATTTTGACCTTGAAAACGGATTAGAATGGCCGTGAGGGCCAACCGGATGAATAGCCAAGGTCTTCACGGACGTCCACAAATAATTTTGGAAGTGTTGACGTGGGGATCCGTATCACCCAAAAAATGGTATACTATAGCACACGAAAATCGTCAAAATAGGGATATGCGCGCTTCAGGGCTATTTTGACCTTGAAAATGGATCGGAATGGCCGTGAGGGCCAACCGGATGCATAGACAAGGTCTACACGGACGTCCTCAAATAATTTTGGCAGTTTTGACATCGGTATCCGGATCACCCAAAAAATGGTATACTATAGTATACGAAAAATCGTCGAAATAGGGGTATGCGCGATTCGGGGCTATTTTGACCTTGAAAATGGATCGGAATGGCCGTGAGGGCCAACCGGATGTATAGACAAGGTATTCACGGACGTCCAGAAATAATTTAGGCAGTTTTGACGTCGGGATCCGGATCACCCAAAAAATGGTATACTATGAGCACACAAAAAATCGTCGAAATAGGGGTATGCGCGCTTCAGTGCTATTTTGACCTTGAAAACGGATTAGAATGGCCGTGAGGGCCAACCGAATGAATAGCCAAGGTCTTCACGGACGTCCACAAATAAATTTGGCATTTTGTACGTCAGGATCCGGATCACCCAAAAAATGGTATAATATAGCACACGAAAAATCGTTGAAATAGGGTATGCGCGCTTCGGGGCTGTTTTGACCTTGAAAATGGATCGGAATGGCCGTGAAGGCCAACCGGATGCATAGCCAAGGTCTTCACGGACGTCCACAAATAATTTTGGCAGTTTTGACGTGGGGATCCGGATCACCTAAAAAATGGTATACTATAGCACACGAAAAATCGTCGAAATAGGGGTATGCGCGCTTCGGGGCTATTTTGACTTTGAAAATGGATCGGAATGGCCGTGAGGGCCAAGCGGGTGCATAGCCAAGGTCTTCACGGATGTCCACAAATAATTTTGGCAGTTTTGACGTCGGGATCCGTATCACCCAAAAAAGGGTATACTATAGCACACGAAAAATCATCGAAATAGGGGAATACGCGCTTCGGGGCTGTTTTGACCTTGAAAATGGATTGGAATGGCCGTGAGGGCCAACCAGATGCATAGACAAGTTCTTCACGGACGTCCACAAATAATTTTGGCAGTTTTGACGTGGGGATCCGGATCACCCAAAAAATGGTATACTATAGCATACGAAAAATCGTCGAAATAGGGGTATGCATGCTTCGGGGCTATTTTGACCTTAACAATGGATCAGAATGGCCGTGAGGGCCAACGGATGCATAACCAAGGTCTTCACGGATGTCCACAAATAATTTTGGCAGTTTTGACGTCGGGATCTGGATCACCCAAAAAATGGTATACTATAGCACACGAAAATCGTCGAAATAGGGGTATGCGCGTTTCGGGGCTATTTTGACTTTGAAAATGGATCGGAATGGCCGTGAGGGCCAACCGGATGCATAGACAAGGTCTTCACGGACGTCCTCAAATAATTTTGGCAATTTTCACATCGGGATCCGGATCACCCAAAAAATTGTATTTAATATAGCACACGAAAAATCATCGAAATAGGGGTATGCGCGCTTCGGGGCTATTTTGACCTTGAAAATGGATCGGAATGGCCATGAGGGCCAACCGGATGCATAGCCAAGGTCTTCACATATGTTCACAAATAATTTTGGCAGTTTTGACATCGGAATCCGGATCACCCAAAAAATGGTATACTATAGCACACGAAAAATTGTCGAAATAGGGGTATGCACGCTTCGGGGCTATTTTGACCTTGAAAATGGATCGGAATGGCCATGAAGGCCAACCGGATGCATATACAGGGTCTTCACGGAAGTCCACAAATAATTTTGACAGTTTTGACGTCGGGATCCGGATCACCCAAAAAATGGTATACTATAGCATACAAAAAATCGTCGAAATAGCGGTATGCGCGCTTCGGCGCTATTTTGACCTTGAAAATAGATTGGAATGGCCGTGAAGGCCAACCGGATGCATAACCAAGGTCTTCACGGACGTCCACAAATATTTTTGGCAGTTTTGACATGGGGATCCAGATCACCCAAAAAATGGTATACAATAGCACACGAAGAATCGTCGAAATAGCGGTATGCGTGCTTCGGGGCTATTTTGACCTTGAAAATGGATCGGAATGGCCGTGTGGGCCAACCGGATGCATAGCCAAGGTCTTCACGGACGTCCACAAATACTTTTGGCAGTTTTGATGTGGGGATCCGGATCACCCAAAAAATCATATACTATAGCACACGAAAAATCGTCGAAATAGGGGTATGCGCGCTTCGGGGCTATTTTGACCTTGAAAATGGATCTGAATGGCCGTGAGGGCCAACCGGATGCATAGCCAAGGTCTTCACGGACGTCAACAAATAATTTTGGCAGTTTTGATGTGGGGATCCGGATCACCCAAAAAATGGTATACTATAGCACACGAAAAATCATCGAAATAGGCGTAAGCGCGCTTCGGGGCTATTTTGACCTTGAAAATGGATCGTAATGGTCGCGAGGGACAACCGGATGCATAGACAAGGTCTTCACGGACGTCCACAAATAATTTTGGTAGTTTTGACGTCGGGATCCGGATCACCCAAAAAATGGTATACTATAGCACACGAAAAATCAACGAAATAGGGGTATGCACGCTACGGGGCTCTTTTGACCTTGAAAATGGATCGAAATGGCTGTGTGGGCCAACCGGATGCATATCCAAGGTCTTCACGGACGTCCACAAATAATTTTGGCAGTTTTGACGTGGGGATCCAGATCACCCAAAAAATGGTATACTATAGCACACGAAAAATCGTCGAAATAGGGGTATGTGCCCTTCGGGGCTATTTTGACCTTGAAAATGGATTGGAATGGCCTAGAGGGCCAACCTTATGCATAGCCAAGGTCTTCACGGACGTCCACAAATAATTTTGGCAGTTTTGACGTCGGGATCCGGATCACCCAAAATGGGTATACTATAGCACACGAAAAATCGTCGAAATAGGGGTATACGCGCTTCGGGGCTGTTTTGACCTTGAAAATGGATCGAAATGGCTGTGTGGGCCAACCGGATGCATAGAATAGGTCTTCACGGACGTCCACAAATAATTTTGGCAGTTTTGACGTGGGGATCCGGATCACCCAAAAAATGGTATGCTATAGCACACAAAAAATCGTCGAAATAGGGGTATGCGCGCTTCGGGGCTATTTTGACCTTGAAAATGGATCGAAATGGCCGTGAGGGCCAACGGATGCATAGCCAAGGTCTTCACGGACGTCCACAAATAATTTTGGCAGTTTTGACATCGGGATCCGGATCACCCAAAAAATGGTATACTATAGCACACGAAAATCGTTGAAATAGGGGTATACGCACTTCGGGGCTATTTTGACCTTGAAAATGGATCGGCATGGCCGTGAGGGCCAACCGGATGCATAAACAAGGTCTTCACGGATGTCCTCAAATAATTTTGGCAGTTTTGACATCGGGATCCGGATCACCCAAAAATTGTATATAATATAGCACACGACAAATCATCGAAATAGGGGTATGCGCGATTCGGGGCTATTTTGACCTTGAAAATGGATCGGAATGGCCGTGAGGGACAACCGGATGCATAGCCAAGGTCTTCACGGATGTCCACAAATAATTTTGGCAGTTTTTGACGTCGGAATACGGATCACCCAAAAAATGGTATACTATAGCACACGAAAAATTGTCGAAATAGGGGTATGCGCGCTTCGGGGCTATTTTGACCTTGAAAATGGATCGGAATGGCCATGAGGGCCAACCGGATGCATATCCAAGGTCTTGACAGAAGTCCACAAATAATTTTGATAGTTTTGACGTCGGGATCCGGATCACCCAAAAAATGGTATACTATAGCACACGAAAAATCGTCGAAATAGGGGTATGCGCGCTTCCGGGCTATTTTGACCTTGAAAATGGATCGGAATGGCCGTGAGGGCCAACCGAATGCATAGCCAAGGTCTTCACGGACGTCCACAAATAATTTTGGCAGTTTTGACATGGGGATCCGGATCACCCCAAAAATGGTATACTATAGCACATGAAAAATCGTCGAAATAGCGGTATGCGTGCTTTGGGGCTATTGTGACCTTGAAAATGAATCGGAATGGCCGTGAGGGCCAACATGATGCATAGCCAAGGTCTTCACGGACTCCACAAATAATTTTGGCAGTTTTGACGTGGGGATCCGGATCACCCAAAAAATGGTATAATATGGCACACGAAAAATCATCGAAATAGGGGTATGCGCGCTTCGGGGCTATTTTGACCTTGAAAATAGATCAGAATAGCCGTGAAGGCCAACCGGATGCATAGCCAAGGTCTTCACGGACGTCCACTGATACTTTTCGCAGTTTTGACGTCGGGATCCGGATCACCCAAAAAATGGTATACTATAGCACACGAAAATAATCGAAATAGGGGTATGCGCACTTCGGGGCTATTTTGACCTTGAAAATGGATCGGAATGGCCGTGAGGGCCAACCGGATGCATAAACAAGGTCTTCACGGACGTCTTCAAATAATTTTGGCAGTTTTGACATCGGGATCCGGATCACCCAAAAATTGTATATAATATAGCACACGACAAATCATCAAAATAGGGGTATGCGCGATTCAGGGCTATTTTGAACTTGAAAATGGATCGGTATGGCTGTGAGGGACAACTGGATGCATAACCAAGGTCTTCACGGACGTCCACAAATAATTTTTGCAGTTTTGACGTCGGGATCCGGATCACCCAAAAAATGGTATACTATAGCACACAAAAAATTGTCGAAATAGGGGTATGTGCGCTTCGGGGCTATTTTGACCTTGAAAATGGATAGGAATAGCCGTGAGGGCCAACCGGATGCATAGATAAGGTCTTCACGGACGTCCACAAATAATTTTGGCAGTTTTGACGTCGGGATCCGGATCACCCAAAAAATGGTATATTATCGCACACGAAAAATCGTCGAATTAGGGGTATGCACGCTTCGGGGCTATTTTGACCTTGGAAATGGATCGAAATGGCCGTGAGGGCCAACCGGATGCATAAACAAGGTCTTCGTGGACGTCCACAAATAATTTTGGCAGTTTTGACGTCGGGATCTGGATTACCCAAAAAATGGTATACTATAGCACACGAAAAATCGTCGAAATAGGGGTATGCGCGCTTCAGGGCTGTTTTGTCCTTGAAAATGGATCGGAATGGCTGTGAGGGCCAACCGGATGCATATCCAAGGTCTTCACGGACGTCCACAAATAATTTTGGCAGTTTTGGCGTCGGGATCCGGATCAGCCAAAAAATGGTATACTATAGCACATGAAAAATCGTCTAAATAGGGGTATGCGGGCTTCGGGGCTATTTTGACCTTGAAAATGGATCGGAATGGCCGTGAGGGCCAACCGGATGCATATCCAAGGTCTTCACGGACGTCCACAAATAATTTTGACAGTTTTGACGTGGGGATCCGGATCACCCAAAAAATGATATACTATAGCACACGAAAAATCGTCGAAAGTGGGGTATGCGCACTTCGGGGCTATTTTGACCTTGAAAATGGATCGGAATGGCCGTGAGGGCCAACCGGATGCATAAACAAGGTCCTCACGGACGTCCACAAATATATTTGGCAGTTTTGACGTGGGGATCCGGATCACCCAAAAAATGGTATACTATAGCACATGAACAATCGTCGAAATAGGGGTATGCGCGCTTCGGGGCTATTTTTACCTTGAAAATGGATCGGAATGGCCGTGAGGGACAACCGGATGCATAACCAAGGTCTTCACGGACGTCCACAAATAATTTTTCCAGTTTTGACGTCGGGATCCGAATCACCCAAAAAATGGTATACTATAGCACAGAAAAATCGTCGAAATAGGGGTATGCGCGCTTCGGGGCTATTTTGACCTTGAAAATGGATTGGAATGGCCGTGAGGGCCAACCGGATGCATAGCCAAGGTCTTCACGGACGTCCACAAATAATTTCTGCAGTTTTGACGTCGGGACCCGGATCACCCAAAAAATGTTATACTATAGCACACAAAAAATCGTCGAAATAGGGGTATGCGCGCTTCGGGGCTATTTTGACATTGAAAATGGATCAGAATGTCCGTAAGGGCCAACCGGATACATAGCCAAGGTCTTCACGGACGTCCACAAATAATTTTTGCAGTTTTGACGTCGGGATCCAGATCACCCAAAAAATGGTATACTATATCACACGAAAAATCGTCGAAATAGGGGTATGCGCGCTTCGGAGCTATTTTGACCTTTAAAATGTATCGGAATGGCCATGAGGGCCCACCAAATGCATAGCCAAGGTCTTCACGGACGTCCATAAATACTTTTTGCAGTTTTGACGTCGGGATCCGTATTACCCAAAAAATGGTATACTATAGCACATGAATAATCGTCAAAACTGAGGTATGCGTGCTTCGGGGCTATTTTGACCTTGAAAATGGATCGGAATGGCCGTGAGGGCCAACCGGATACATAACCAAGGTCTTCACGGACGTCCACAAATAAGTTTTGCAGTTTTGACGTTGGGATCTGAATCACCCAAAAAATGGTATACCATAGCACATGAAAAATCATCGAAATAGGGGTATGCGCGCTTCGGGGCTATTTGGACCTTGAAAATGGATCGGAATGGCCATGAGGTCCAACCGGATGCATAGCCAAGGTCTTCACGGACGTCCACAAATAATTTTGGCAGTTTTGACGTCGGGATCCGAATCACCCAAAAATGGTATACTATAGCACACGAAAAATCATCGAAATAGGGGTTTGCACGCTTCAGGGCTATTTTGACCTTGAAAAAGGATCGGAATGGCCGTGAGGTCCAACCGGATGCATAGCTAAGGTCTTCACGGACGTCCACAAATATTATTTTGCAGTTTTGACGTCGGGATCCAAATCACCCAAAAAATAGTATACTATGCACACGAAAAATCGTCGAAATAGAGGTATGCGCGCTTCGGGGCTATTTTGACCTTGAAAATGGATCGGAATGGCCGTGAGGGCCTACCAGATGCATAGATAAGGTATTCACGGACGTCCACAAATAATATTTGGAGTTTTGTTGTCGGGATCCGGATCACCCAAAAAATGGTATACTATAGCACACGAAAAATTGTCGAAATAGGGGTATGCGCGCTTCGGAGTTATTTTGACCTTGAAAATAGATCGGAATGGCCGTGAGGGACAACCGAATGCATAGCCAAGGTCTTCACGGACGTCCACAAATACTTTTTGCAGTTTTGACGTCGGGATCCGGATCACCCAAAAAATGGTACACCATAGCACACGAAAAATCGTCAAAAAAGGGGTATGCGCGCTTCGGGGCTATTTTGACCTTGAAAATAGATCGAAATGGCCATGAGGGCCAACTGGATGCATAACCTAGGTCTTCACAGACGTCCACAAATAAGTTTTGCAGTTTTGACGTCAGGATCCGAATCACCCAAAAAATGGTATACTATAGCACACGAAAAATCGTCGAAATAGGGTATGCAAGCTTCGGGGCTATTTGGACATTGAAAATGGATCGGAATGGCCGTGAGGTCCAATCGGATGCATAGCCTAGGTCTTCACGGACGTCCACAAATAATTTTGGCAGTTTTGATGTCGGGATCCGGATCACCCAAAAATGGTATACTATAGCACACGAAAAATCATCGAAATAGGGGTGTGCGCGCTTTGGGGCTATTTTGACCTTAAAAATGGATCGGAATGGCCGTGAGGGCCAACCGGATGCAAAGCCAAGGTCTTTACAGACGTCCACAAATAACTTTTACAATTTTGATGTCGTGATCAGGATCACCCAAAAAATGGTATACTATAGCACACAAAAAATCGTCGAAATAGGGGTATGCGCGCTTCGGGCTATTTTGACCTTGAAAATGGATCGGAATGGCCATGAGGGCCAACCGATGCATATCCAAGGTCTTCACGGACGTCCACAAATAATTTTGGCAGTTTTGACGTCGGGATCCGGATCACCCAAAATATGGTATACTATAGCACACAAAAAATCATCGAAATAGGGGTATGTGCGCTTCGGGGCTATTTTTACCTTGAAAATGGAACGGAATAGCCGTGAGGGCCAACCGAATGCATAGATAAGGTCTTCACGGACGTCCACAAATAATTTTGGCAGTTTTATCGTCGGGATCCGGATCACCCAAAAAATGGTATACTATCGCACACGAATAATCATCAAAACCGAGGTATGCGCGCTTCGGGCTATTTTGACCTTGAAAATGGATCGGAATGGCCGTGAGGGCCAACCGGATACATAACCAAGGTCTTCACGGACGTCCACAAATAAGTTTTGCAGTTTTGACGTCGGGATCCGAATCACCCAAAAAATGGTATACTATAGCACACGAAAAATCATCGAAATACGGGTATGCGCGCTTCGGGGCTATTTGGACCTTGAAAATGGATCGGAATGGCCGTGAGGTCCAACCGGATGCATAGCCAAGGTCTTCACGGACGTCCACAAATAATTTTGGCAGTTTTGATGTCGGGATCCGAATCACCCAAAAATGGTATACTATAGCACACGAAAATCGTCGAAATAGGGGTTTGCACGCTTCGGGGCTATTTTGACCTAGAAAAAGGATCGGAATGGCCGTGAGGTCCAACTGGATGCATAGCCAAGGTCTTCACGGACGTCCACAAATATTTGTTTGCAGTTTTGACGTCGGGATCCGAATCACCCAAAAAATGGTATACTATGCACACGAAAAATCGTCGAAATAGGGGTATGCGCGCTTCGGGGCGATTTTTACCTTGAAAATGGATCGGAATGGCCGTGAGGGCCAACCGGATGCATAGACAAGGTATTCACGGACGTCCACAAATAATATTTGGAGTTTTGACGTCGGGATCCGGATCACCCAAAAAATGGTATAATATAGCACACGAAAAATTGTCAAAATAGGGGTATGCGCGCTTCGGAGCTATTTTGACCTTGAAAATGGATCGGAATGGCCGTGAGGGACAACCGGATGCATAGCCAAGGTCTTCACGGACGTCCACAAATACTTTTTACAGTTTTGACGTCGGGATCCGGATCACCCAAAAAATGGTACACTATAGCACACGAAAAATCGTTAAAAAAGGGGTATGCGCGCTTCGGGGCTATTTTGACCTTGAAAATAGATCGGAATGGCCGTGAGGGCCAACCGGATGCATAACCAAGGTCTTCACAGACGTCCAGAAATAAGTTTTGCAGTTTTGACGTCAGGATCCGAATCACCCAAAAAATGGTATACTATAGCACACGAAAAATCGTCGAAATAGGGGTATGCAAGCTTCGGGGCCATTTGGACATTGAAAATGGATCGGAATGGCCGTGAGGTCCAACCGGATGCATAGCCTAGGTCTTCACGGACGTCCACAAATAATTTTGGCAGTTTTGATGTCGGGATCCGGATCACCCAAAAATGGTATACTATAGCACACGAAAAATCGTCGAAATAGGGGTGTGCGCGCTACGGAGCTATTTTTACCTTGAAAATGGATCGAAATGGCCGTGAGGGCCAACCGGATGCAAAGCCAAGGTCTTTACAGACGTCCAGAAATAACTTTTACAATTTTGACGTCGTGATCCGGATCACCCAAAAAATGGTATACTATAGCACACGAAAAATCGTCGAAATAGGGGTATGCGCGCTTCGGGCTATTTTGACCTTGAAAATGGATCGGAATGGCCATGAGGGCCAACCGATGCATATCCAAGGTCTTCACGGACGTCCACAAATGATTTTGGCAGTTTTGACGTCGGGATCCGGATCACCTAAAAAATGGTATACTATAGCACACAAAAAATCATCGAAATAGGGGTATGCGCGCTTCGGGGCTATTTTAACTTTAAAAATGGATCGGAATGGCCGTGAGGGACAACCGAATGCATAGCCAAGGTCTTCACAGACGTCCACAAATAATATTTGCAGTTTTGACGTCGGTATCCGGATCACCCAAAAAATGGCATACTATAGCACACGAAAAATCATCGAAATAGGGGTATGCGCGCTTCGGAGCTATTTTGACCTTGAAAATGGATTGGAATGGCCGTGAGGGCCAACCAAATGCATAACCAAGGTCTTCACGGACGTCCACAAATAATTTTTGCACTTTTGACGTCGGGATCCGAATCACCCAAAAAATGGTATATTATAGCACACGAAAAATCATCGAAATAGGGGTATGCGCGCTTCGGGGCTATTTTGACCTTGAAAATGGATCAGAATGGCCGTGAGGGCCAACCGGATGCATAACCAAGGTCTTCACGGACGTCCACAAATAATATTTGCAGTTTTGACGTCGGTATCCGGATCACCCAAAAAATGGTATACTATAGCACACGAAAAATCGTCGAAATAGGGGTATGCGCGCTTCGGAGCTATTTTGACCTTGAAAATGGATTGGAATGGCCGTGAGGGCCAACCGGATGCATAGCCAAGGTCTTCACGGACGTCCACAAATAATTTTGGCAATTTTGACGTCGGGATCCGAATCACCCAAAAAATGGTATATTATAGCACACGAAAAATCATCGAAATAGGGGTATGCGCGCTTCGGGGCTATTTTGACCTTTAAAATGGATCAGAATGGGCGTGAGGGCCAACCGGATGCATAACCAAGGTCTTCACGGACGTCCACAAATAATTTTTCCAGTTTTGACTTCGGGATCCGAATCACCAAAAAAATGGTATACTATAGCACACGAAAAATCGTCGAAATAGGGGTATGCGCGCTTCGGGGTTATTTTGACCTTGAAAGAGGATCAGAATGGCCGTGAGGGCCAACCGGATGCATAGCCAAAGTCTTCACGGACGTCGACAAATAATTTCTGCAGTTTTGACGTCGGGACCCGGATCACCCAAAAAATGGTATACTATAGCACACGAAAAATCGTCGAAATAGGGGTATGCGCGCTTCGGATCTATTTTGACCTTGAAAATGGATCAGAATGTCCGTTAGGGCCAACCGGATGCATAGCCAAGGTCTTCACGAACGTCCACAAATAATTTTGGCAGTTTTGACGTCGGGATCCGGATCACCCAAAAAATGGTATACTATAGCATACGAATAATCGTCAAAACCGAGGTATGCGCGCTTCGGGGCTATTTTGACCTTGAAAATGGATCGGAATGGCCGTGAGGGCCAACCGGATATATAAACAAGGTCTTCACGGACGTCCACAAATAATTTTTGCAGTTTTGACATCGGGATCCGAATCACCCAAAAAATGGTATATTATAGCACACGAAAAATCATCGAAATAGGGGTATGCGCATTTTGGGGCTATTTGGACCTTGAAAATGGATCGGAATGGCCGTGAGGGCCAACCAGAT
Source organism: Solanum sitiens (assembly GCA_016801875.1). NCBI lineage: Eukaryota > Viridiplantae > Streptophyta > Magnoliopsida > Solanales > Solanaceae > Solanum > Solanum sitiens. Next base: position 59,442 of record JABWTJ010001276.1, read on the forward strand.
GCATATCCAAGGTCTTCACGAAAGTCCACAAATAATTTTGACAGTTTTGACGTCGGGATCGGGATCACCGAAAAAATGATATACTATAGCACACGAAAAATCGTCGAAATAGCGGTATGCGCGCTTCAGGGCTATTTTGACCTTGAAAATGGATTTCAATGACCGTGAGGGCCAACCGGTTGTATAACCAAGGTCTTCACGGACGTCCACAAATATTTTTGGCAGTTTTGACATCGGGATCCGGATCACCCAAAAAATTGTATATAATATAGAACACGAAAAATCATCGAAATAGGGGTATGCACGCTTCGGGGCTATTTTGACCTTGAAAATGGATCGGAATGGCCGTGAGGGCCAACCGGATGCATAGCCAAGGTCTTCACGGACGTCCACAAATAATTTTGGCAGTTTTGACGTCGGAATCCGGATCACCCAAAAAATGGTATACAATAGCACACGAAAAATCATCGAAATAGGGGTATGCGCGCTTCGTGGCTATTTTGACCTTGAAAATGGATCGGAATGGCCGTGAGGGCCAACCGTATGCATAGCCAAGGTCTTCATGGACGTCCATAAATAATTTTGGTAATTTTGACGTCGGGATCCGGATCACCCAAAAAATGGTATACTATAGCACACGAAAAATCGTCGAAATAGGGGTATGCGCGCTTCGGGGCTATTTTGACCTTGAAAATGGATCGGAATGGCCGTGACGGCCAACCGGATGCATAGCCAAGGTCTTCACGGGCGTCCACAAATAATTTTGGCAGTTTTGACGTGGGGATCCGGATCACCCAAAAAATGGTATACTATAGCACACGAAAAATCGTCGAAATAGCGGGATGCGTGCTTCGGGCTATTTTGACCTTGAAAATGGATCGGAATGGCCGTGAAGGCCAACCGGATGCATAGCCAAGGTCTTCACGGACGTCCACAAATAATTTTGGCAGTTTTGACGTGGGGATCCGGATCACCTAAAAAATGGTATACTATAGCACACAAAAAATCATCGAAATAGGGGAATATGCGCTTCGGGGCTGTTTTGACCTTGAAAATGGATTGGAATGGCCGTGAGGGCCAACCAGATGCATAGACAAGTTCTTCACGGACGTCCACAAATAATTTTGGCAGTTTTGACATGGGAATCCGGATCACCCAAAAAATGGTATACTATAGCATACGAAAAATCGTCGAAATCGGGGTATGCATACTTCGGGGCTATTTTGACCTTGACAATGGATCAGAATGGCCGTGAGGGCCAACGAATGCATAGCCAAGGTCTTCACGGATGTCCACAAATAATTTTGGCAGTTTTGACGTCGGGATCCGGATCACCCAAAAAATGGTATACTATTGCATACGAAAAATCGTCAAAATAGCGGTATACGCGCTTCGGCGCTATTATGACCTTGAAAATAGATTGGAATGGCCGTGAAGGCCAACCGGATGCATAACCAAGGTCTTCACGGACGTCCACAAATATTTTTTGCAGTTTTGACGTCGGGATACGAATCACCCAAAAAATGGTATACTATGCACACGAAAAATCGTCGAAATAGGGGTATGCGCGTTTCGGGGCTATTTTGACTTTGAAAATGGATCGGAATGGCCGTGAGGGCCAACCGGATGCATAGAAAGGTCTTCACAGACGTCCTCAAATAATTTTGGCAATTTTCACATCGGGATCCGGATCACCCAAAAACTTGTATATAATATAGCACACGAAAAATCATCGAAATAGTGGCATGCGCTCTTCGGGGCTATTTTGACCTTGAAAAAGGATCGGAATGGCCGTGAGGGCCAACCGGATGCATAGCCAAGGTCTTCACGGACGTCCACAAGTATTTTTTGCAGTTTTGACGTCGAGATCCGAATCACCCAAAAAATGGTATTCTATGCACACGAAAAATCGTCGAAATAGGGGTATGCGCGTTTCGGGGCTATTTTGACTTCGAAAATGGATCGGAATGGCCGTGAGGGCCAACCGGATGCATAGAAAAGGTCTTCACGGATGTCCTCAAATAATTTTCGCAATTTTCACATCGGGATCCGGATCACCCAAAAAATTGTATATAATATAGCACACGAAAAATCATCGAAATAGGGGTATGCGCGCTTCGGGGCTATTTTGACCTTGAAAATGGATCAGAATGGCCGTGAGGGCCAACCGGATGCATAGCCAAGGTCTTCACGTATGTTCACAAATAATTTTGGCAGTTTTGACGTCGGAATTCGGATCACCCAAAAAATGGTATACTATAACACACGAAAAATTGTTGAAATAGGGGTATGCACGCTTCGGGGCTATTTTGACCTTGAAAACGGATCGGAATGGCCATGAAGGCCGACCGGATGCATATACAAGGTCTTCACGGAAGTCCACAAATAATTTTGACAGTTTTGACATCGGGATCCGGATCACCCAAAAAATGGTATACTATAGCATACGAAAAATCATCAAAATAGCGGTATACGCGCTTCGGCGCTATTTTGACCTTGAAAATGGATTGGAATGGCCGTGAAGGCCAACCGGATGCATAACCAAGGTCTTCACGGACGTCCACAAATATTTTTGGCAGTTTTGACATGGGGATCCGGATCACCCAAAAAATGGTATACTATAGCACACGAAGAATCGTCGAAATAGCGGTATGCGTGCTTCGGGGCTACTGTGACCTTGAAAATGGATCGTAATGGCCGTGAGGGCCAACCGGATGCATAGATAAGGTCTTCATGGACGTCCACAAACAATTTTGGCAGTTTTGACATGGGGATCCGGATCACCCAAAAAATGGTATACTATAGCACACGAAAAATCATCGAAATAGGGGTATGCGCGCTTCGGGCCTATTTTGACCTTGAAAATGGATTGGAATGGCCGTTAGGGCCAACCGGATGCATAGCCAAGGTCTTCACGGACGTCCACAAAAAATTTTCACAGTTTTGAAGTCAGGATCCGGATCACCCAAAAAATGGTATACTATAGCACACGAAACATCATCAAAATAGGGGTATGCGCGCTTCGGGGCTATTTTGACCTTGAAAATGGATCGGAAAGGCCGTGTGGGCCAATCGGATGCATAGCCAAGGTCTTCACGGACGTCCACAAATAATTTTGGTAGTTTTGACGTGGGGATCTGGATCACCCAAAAAATCGTATACTATAGCACACGAAAAATCGTCGAAATAGGGGTATGCGCGCTTCGGGGCTATTTTGACCTTGAAAATGGATCTGAATGGCCATGAGGGCCAACCGGATGCATAGCCAAGGTCTTCACGGACGTCAACAAATAATTTTGGCAGTTTTGATGTGGGGATCCGGATCACCCAAAAAATGGTATACTATAGCACACGAAAAATCATCGAAATAGGGGTATGCGCGCTTCGGACTATTTTGACCTTGAAAATGGATCGTAATGGTCGTGAGGGACAACCGGATGCATATAAAAGGTCTTCACGGACGTCCACAAGTAATTTTGGCAGTTTTGACGTCGGGATCCGGATCACCCAAAAAATGGTATACTATAGCACACGAAAAATCATCGAAAGAGGGGTATGCGCGCTTCGGGGCTGTTTTGACCTTGAAAATGGATTGAAATGGCTATGAGGGCCAACCGGATGCATAGAATAGGTCTTCACGGACGTCCACAAAAAATTTTGGCAGTTTTAACGTGGGGATCCGGATCACCCAAAAAATGGTATACTATAGCACACAAAAAATCGTCGAAATAGGGGTATGCACGCTTCGGGGCTATTTTGACCTTTAAAACGGATCGGAATGGCCATGAAGGCCAACCGGATGCATATACAAGGTCTTCACGGAAGTCCACAAATAATTTTGACAGTTTTGACGTCGGGATTCGGATCACCCAAAAAATGGTATACTATAGCATACGAAAAATCGTCCAAAATAGCGGTATACGCGCTTCGGCGCTATTTTGACCTTGAAAATGGATTGGAATGGCCGTGAAGGCCAACCGGATGCATAACCAAGTTCTTCACGGACGTCCACAAATATTTTGGCAGTTTTGACATGGGGATCCGGATCACCCAAAAAATGGTATACTATAGCACACGAAGAATCGTCGAAATAGCGGTATGCGTGCTTCGGGGCTACTGTGACCTTGAAAATGGATCGGAATGGCCGTGAGGGCCAACCGGATGCATAGATAAGGTCTTCACGGACGTCCACAAACAATTTTGGCAGTTTTGACGTGGGGATCCGGATCACCCAAAAAATGGTATACTATAGCACACGAAAAATCATCGAAATAGGGGTATGCGCGCTTCGGGCCTATTTTGACCTTGAAAATGGATCGGAATGGCCGTGAGGGCCAACCGGATGCATAGAAAGGTCTTCACAGACGTCCTCAAATAATTTATGCAATTTTCACATCGGGATCTGGATCACCCAAAAAATTGTATATAATATAGCACACGAAAAATCATCGAAATAGTGGCATGCGCTCTTCGGGGCTATTTTGACCTTGAAAAAGGATCGGAATGGCCGTGAGGGCCAACCGGATGCATAGCCAAGGTCTTCACGGACGTCCACAAATATTTTTTGCAGTTTTGACGTCGGGATCCGAATCACCCAAAAAATGGTATACTATGCACACGAAAAATCGTCGAAATAGGGGTATGCGCGCTTCGGGGCTATTTTGACTTCGAAAATGGATCGGAATGGCCGTGAGGGCCAACCGGATGCATAGAAAAGGTCTTCACGGACGTCCTCAAATAATTTTTGCAATTTTCACATCGGGATCCGGATCACCCAAAAAATTGTATATAATATAGCACACGAAAAATCATCGAAATAGGGGTATGCGCTTCGGGGCTATTTTGACCTTGAAAATGGATCGGAATGGCCGTGAGGGCCAACCGGATGCATAGCCAAGGTCTTCACGTATGTTCACAAATAATTTTGGCAGTTTTGACGTCGGAATCCGGATCACCCAAAAAATGGTATACTATAGCACACGAAAAATTGTCGAAATAGGGGTATGCACGCTTCGGGGCTATTTTGACCTTGAAAACGGATCGGATTGGCCATGAAGGCCAACCGGATGCATATACAAGGTCTTCACGGAAGTCCACAAATAATTTTGACAGTTTTGACGTCGGGATCCGGATCACCCAAAAAATGGTATACTATAGCATACAAAAAATCGTCAAAATAGCGGTATACGCGCTTCGGCGCTATTTTGACCTTGAAAATGGATTGGAATGGCCGTGAAGGCCAACCGGATGCATAACCAAGGTCTTCACGGACGTCCACAAATATTTTTGGCAGTTTTGACATGGGGATCCGGATCACCCAAAAAATGGTATACTATAGCACACGAAGAATCGTCGAAATAGCGGTATGCGTGCTTCGGGGCTACTGTGACCTTGAAAATGGATCGGAATGGCCGTGAGGGCCAACCGGATGCATAGATAAGGTCTTCACGGATGTCCACAAACAATTTTGGCAGTTTTGACGTGGGGATCCGGATCACCCAAAAAATGGTATACTATAGCACACGAAAAATCATCGAAATAGGGGTATGCACGCTTCGGGCCTATTTTGACCTTGAAAATGGATCGGAATGGCCGTGAGGGCCAACCGGATGCATAGAAAGGTCTTCACAGACGTCCTCAAATAATTTTGGCAATTTTCACATCGGGATCCGGATCACCCAAAAAATTGTATATAATATAGCACACGAAAAATCATCGAAATAGTGGCATGCGCTCTTCGGGGCTATTTTGACCTTGAAAAAGGATCGGAATGGCCGTGAGGGCCAACCGGATGCATAGCCAAGGTCTTCACGGACATCAACAAATAATTTTGGCAGTTTTGATGTGGGGATCCGGATCACCCAAAAAATGGTATACTATAGCACACGAAAAATCATCGAAATAGGGGTATGCGCGCTTCGGGGCTATTTTGACCTTGAAAATGGATCGTAATGGTCGTGAGGGACAACCGGATGCATAGACAAGGTCTTCACGGACGTCCACAAATAATTTTGGCAGTTTTGACGTCGGGATCCGGATCACCCAAAAAATGGTATACTATAGCACACGAAAAATCATCGAAAGAGGGGTATGCGCGCTTCGGGGCTGTTTTGACCTTGAAAATGGATCGAAATGGCTATGAGGGCCAACCGGATGCATAGAATAGGTCTTCACGGACGTCCACAAATAATTTTGGCAGTTTTAACGTGGGGATCCGGATCACCCAAAAAATGGTATACTATAGCACACAAAAAATCGTCGAAATAGGGGTATGCACGCTTCGGGGCTATTTTGACCTTGAAAACGGATCGGAATGGCCATGAAGGCCAACCGGATGCATATACAAGGTCTTCACGGAAGTCCACAAATAATTTTGACAGTTTTGACGTCGGGATCCGGATCACCCAAAAAATGGTATACTATAGCATACGAAAAATCGTCGAAATAGCGGTATACGCGCTTCGGCGCTATTTTGACCTTGAAAATGGATTGGAATGGCTGTGAAGGCCAACCGGATGCATAACCAAGTTCTTCACGGATGTCCACAAATATTTTTGGCAGTTTTGACATGGGGATCCGGATCACCCAAAAAATTGTATACTATAGCACACGAAGAATCGTCGAAATAGCGGTATGCGTGCTTCGGGGCTACTGTGACCTTGAAAATGGATCGGAATGGCCGTGAGGGCCAACCGGATGCATAGATAAGGTCTTCACGGATGTCCACAAACAATTTTGGCAGTTTTGACGTGGGGATCCGGATCACCCAAAAAATGGTATACTATAGCACACGAAAAATCATCGAAATAGGGGTATGCACGCTTCGGGCCTATTTTGACCTTGAAAATGGATCGGAATGGCCGTGAGGGCCAACCGGATGCATAGAAAGGTCTTCACAAACGTCCTCTTTTGGCAATTTTCACATCGGGATCCGGATCACCCAAAAAATTGTATATAATATAGCACACGAAAAATCATCGAAATAGTGGCATGCGCTCTTCGGGGCTATTTTGACCTTGAAAAAGGATCGGAATGGCCGTGAGGGCCAACCGGATGCATAGCCAAGGTCTTCACGGACATCAACAAATAATTTTGGCAGTTTTGATGTGGGGATCCGGATCACCCAAAAAATGGTATACTATAGCACACGAAAAATCATCGAAATAGGGGTATGCGCGCTTCGGGGCTATTTTGACCTTGAAAATGGATCGTAATGGTCGTGAGGGACAACCGGATGCATAGACAAGGTCTTCACGGACGTCCACAAATAATTTTGGCAGTTTTGACGTCGGGATCCGGATCACCCAAAAAATGGTATACTATAGCACACGAAAAATCATCGAAAGAGGGGTATGCGCGCTTCGGGGCTGTTTTGACCTTGAAAATGGATCGAAATGGCTATGAGGGCCAACCGGATGCATAGAATAGGTCTTCACGGACGTCCACAAATAATTTTGGCAGTTTTAACGTGGGGATCCGGATCACCCAAAAAATGGTATACTATAGCACACAAAAAATCGTCGAAATAGGGGTATGCACGCTTCGGGGCTATTTTGACCTTGAAAACGGATCGGAATGGCCATGAAAGCCAACCGGATGCATATACAAGGTCTTCACGGAAGTCCACAAATAATTTTGACAGTTTTGACGTCGGGATCCGGATCACCCAAAAAATGGTATACTATAGCATACGAAAAATCGTCGAAATAGCGGTATACGCGCTTCGGCGCTATTTTGACCTTGAAAATGGATTGGAATGGCCGTGAAGGCCAACCGGATGCATAACCAAGTTCTTCACGGATGTCCACAAATATTTTTGGCAGTTTTGACATGGGGATCCGGATCACCCAAAAAATGGTATACTATAGCACACGAAGAATCGTCGAAATAGCGGTATGCGTGCTTCGGGGCTACTGTGACCTTGAAAATGGATCGGAATGGCCGTGAGGGCCAACCGGATGCATAGATAAGGTCTTCACGGACGTCCACAAACAATTTTGGCAGTTTTGACGTGGGGATCCGGATCACCCAAAAAATGGTATACTATAGCACACGAAAAATCATCGAAATAGGGGTATGCGCGCTTCGGGCCTATTTTGACCTTGAAAATGGATCGGAATGGCCGTGAGGGCCAACCGGATGCATAGAAAGGTCTTCACAGACGTCCTCAAATAATTTTGCCAATTTTCACATCGGGATCCGGATCACCCAAAAAATTGTATATAATATAGCATACGAAAAATCATCGAAATAGTGGCATGCGCTCTTCGGGGCTATTTTGACCTTGAAAAAGGATCGGAATGGCCGTGATGGCCAACCGAATGCATAGCCAAGGTCTTCACGGACGTCCACAAATATTTTTTGCAGTTTTGACGTCGGGATCCGAATCACCCAAAAAAAGGTATACTATGCACACGAAAAATCGTCGAAATATGGGTATGCGCGTTTCGGGGCTATTTTGACTTCGAAAATGGATCGGAATGGCCGTGAGGGCCAACCGGATGCATAGAAAAGGTCTTCACGGACTCCACAAATAATTTTGGCAGTTTTGACGTGGGGATCCGGATCACCCAAAAAATGGTATACTATAGCATACGAAAAATCATCGAAATAGGGGTATGCGCGCTTCGGGGCTATTTTGACCTTGAAAATAGATCAGAATAGCCGTGAAGGCCAACCGGATGCATAGCCAAGGTCTTCACGGACGTCCACATATAATTTTCGCAGTTTTGACGTCGGAATCCGGATCACCCAAAAAATGGTATACTATAGCACACGAAAATAGTCGAAATAGGGGTATGCGCACTTCGGGGCTATTTTGACCTTGAAAATGGATCGGAATGGTCGTGAGGGCCAACCGGATGCATAAACAAGGTCTTCACGGACGTCCTCAAATAATTTTGGCTGTTGTTGCATCGGGATCCGGATCACCCAAAAATTGTATATAATATAGCACACGACAAATCATCGAAATAGGGGTATGAGCAATTCGGGGCTATTTTGACCTTGAAAATGGATCGGTATGGCTGTGAGGGCCAACTGGATGCATAACCAAGGTCTTCACGGACGTCCACAAATAATTTTTGCACTTTTGACGTCGGGATCCGGATCACCCAAAAAATGGTATACTATATCACACAAAAAATCGTCGAAATAGGGGTATGTGCGCTTCGGGGCTATTTTGACCTTGAAAATGGATCGGAATAGCCGTGAGGGCCATCCGGATGCATAGATAAGGTCTTCACGGACGTCCACAAACAATTTTGGCAGTTTTGACGTCGGGATCCGGATCACCCAAAAAATGGTATACTATCGCACACGAAAAATCGTCGAATTAGGGGTATGCACGCTTCGGGGCTATTTTGACCTTGAAAATGGATCGTAATGGCCGTGAGGGCCAACCAGATGCATAGACAAGGTCTTCGTGGACGTCCACAAATAATTTTGGCAGTTTTGACGTCGGGATCTGGATTACCCAAAAAATGGTATACTATAGCACACAAAAAATCGTCAAAATAGGGGTATGCGCGCTTCAGGGCTATTTTGTCCTTGAAAATGGATTGGAATGGCTGTGAGGGCCAACCGGATGCATATCCAAGGTCTTCATGGACGTCCACAAATAATTTTGGCAGTTTTGGCATCGGGATCCGGATCAGCCAAAAAATGGTATACTATAGCACATGAAAAGTCGTCTAAATAGGGGTATGCGGGCTTCGGGGCTATTTTGACCTTGAAAATGGATCGGAATGGCCGTGAGGGCCAACCGGATGCATATCCAAGGTCTTCACGGACGTCCACAAATAATTTTGACAGTTTTGACGTGGGGATCCGGATCACCCAAAAAATGATATACTATAGCACACGAAAAATCATTGAAATAGGGGTATGCGCGCTTCGGGGCTATTTTGACCTTGAAAATGGATCGAAATGGCCGTGAGGGCCAACCGGATGCATAACCAAGGTCCTCACGGACGTCCACAAATATTTTTGGCAGTTTTGACGTGGGGATCCGGATCACCCAAAAAATGGTATACTATAGCACATGAAAAATCGTCGAAATAGGGGTATGCGCGCTTCGGGGCTATTTTTACCTTGAAAATGGATCGGAATGGCCGTGAGGGACAACCGGATGCATAACCAAGGTCTTCACGGACGTCCACAAATAATTTTTCCAGTTTTGACGTCGGGATCCGAATCACCCAAAAAATGGTATACTATAGCACACGAAAAATCGTCGAAATAGGGGTATGCGCGCTTCGGGGCTATTTTGACCTTGAAAATGGATTAGAATGGCCGTGAGGGCCAATCGGATGCATAGCCAAGGTCTTCACGGACGTCCACAAATAATTTCTGCAGTTTTGACGTCGAGACCCGGATCACCCAAAAAATGGTATACTATAGCACACAAAAAATCGTCGAAATAGGGGTATGCGCGCTTCGGGGCTATTTTGACATTGAAAAAGGATCAGAATGTCCGTAAGGGCCAACCGGATACATAGCCAAGGTCTTCACGGACGTCCACAAATAATTTTTGCAGTTTTTACATCGGGATCTAGATCACCCAAAAAATGGTATACTATATCAAACGAAAAATCGTCGAAATAGGGGTATGCGCGCTTCGGAGCTATTTTGACCTTTAAATGTATCGGAATGGCCGTGAGGGCCCACCAAATACATAGCCAAGGTCTTCACGGACGTCCATAAATACTTTTTGCAGTTTTGACGTTTGGATCCGGATCACCCAAAAAATGGTATACTATAGCACATGAATAATCGTCAAAACCGAGGTATGCGCGCTTCGGGGCTATTTTGACCTTGAAAATGGATCGGAATGGCCGTGAGGGCCAACCGGATACATAACCAAGGTCTTCACGGACGTCCACAAATAAGTTTTGTATTTTTGACGTCGGGATCCGAATCACCCAAAAAATGGTATACCATAGCACACGAAAAATAATCGAAATAGGGGTATGCGCGCTTCGGGGCTATTTGGACCTTGAAAATGGATCGGAATGGCCGTGAGGTCCAACCAGATGCATAGCCAAGGTCTTCACGGACGTCCATAAATAATTTTGGCAGTTTTGACGTCGGGATCTGAATCACCCAAAAATGGTATACTATAGCACACGAAAAATCGTCGAAATAGGGGTTTGCACGCTTCAGGGCTATTTTGACCTTGAAAAAGGATCGGAATGGCCGTGAGGTCCAACCGGATGCATAGCCAAGGTCTTCAGGGACGTCCACAAATATTTTTTTGCAGTTTTGACGTGGGGATCCGAATCACCCAAAAAATGGTATAGTATGCACACGAAAAATCGTCGAAATAGGGGTATGCGCGCTTCGGGGCTATTTTGACCTTGAAAATGAATCGGAATGGCCGTGAGGGCCAACCGAATCCATAGATAAGGTATTCAGGACGTCCACAAATAATATTTGGAGTTTTGACATCGGGATCCGGATCACCCAAAAAATGGTATACTATAGCACACGAAAAATTGTCGAAATAGGGGTATGCGCACTTCGGAGTTATTTTGACCTTGAAAATGGATCGGAATGGCCGTGAGGGACAACCGGATGCATAGCCAAGGTCTTCACGGACGTCCACAAATACTTTTTGCAGTTTTGACATCGGGATCCGGATCACCCAAAAAATGGTACACTATAGCACACGAAAAATCATCAAAAAAGGGGTATGCGCGCTTCGGGGCTATTTTGACCTTGAAAATAGATCGGAATGGCCGTGAGGGCCAACCAGATGCATAACCAAGGTCTTCACAGACGTCCACAAATAAGTTTTGCAGTTTTGACATCAGGATCCGAATCACCCAAAAAATGGTATACTATAACACACGAAAAATCGTCGAAATAGGGGTATGCAAGCTTCGGGGCTATTTGGACATTGAAAATGGATCGAAATGGCTGTGAGGTCCAACCGGATGCATAGCCTAGGTCTTCACGGACGTCCACAAATAATTTTGGCAGTTTTGATGTCGGGATCCGGATCACCCAAAAATGGTATACTATAGCAAACGAAAAATCATCGAAATTGGGGTATGCGCGCTTCGGGGCTATTTTGACCTTGAAAATGGATCGGAATGGCCGTGAGGGCCAACCGGATGCATAGACAAGGTCTTCACGGACGTATACAAATGATTTTTGTAGTTTTGACGTCGTGATCCGGATCACCCAAAAAATGGTATACTATAGCACACGAAAAATAGTCGAAATAGGGGTATGCGCGCTTCGGGCTATTTTGACCTTGAAAATGGATCGGAATGTCCATGAGGGCCAACCGATGCATATCCAAGGTCTTCACGGACGTCCACAAATGATTTTGGCAGTTTTGACGTCGGGATCCGGATCACCCTAAAAATGGTATACTATAGCACACGAAAAATCGTTGAAATAGGGGTATGCGCGCTTCGGAGCTATTTTGACCTTTAAAATGGATTGGAATGGCCGTGAGGGCCAACCGGATGCATAACCAAGGTCTTCACGGACGTCCACAAATAATTTTTGCAGTTTTGACGTCGGGATCCGAATCACCCAAAAAATGGTATATTATAGCACACGAAAAATCATCGAAATAGGGGTATGCGCGCTTCGGGGCTATTTTGACCTTTAAAATGGATCAGAATGGCCGTGAGGGCCAACCGGATGCATAACCAAGGTCTTCACGGACGTCCACAAATAATTTTTCCAGTTTTGACGTCGGGATCCGAATCACCAAAAAAATGGTATACTATAGCACACGAAAAATCATCGAAATAGGGGTATGCGCGCTTCGAGGTTATTTGGACCTTGAAAAAGGATCGAAATGGCCGTGAGGGCCAACCGGATGAATAGCCAAAGTCTTCACGGATGTCCACAAATAATTTCTGCAGTTTTGACGTCGGGACCCGGATCACCCAAAAAATGGTATACTATAGCACACGAAAAATCGTCGAAATAGGGGTATGCGCGCTTCGGGTCTATTTTGACCTTGAAAATGGATCAGAATGTCCGTAAGGGCCAACCGGATGCATAACCAAGGTCTTCACGGACGTCCACAAATACTTTTTGCAGTTTTGACGTCGGGATCCGGATCACCCAAAAAATGGTATACTATAGCATACGAATAATCGTCAAAACCGAGGTATGCACGCTTTGGGGCTATTTTGACCTTTAAAATGGATCAGAATGGCCGTGAGGGCCAACCGGATGCATAACCAAGGTCTTCACGGACGTCCACAAATAATTTTTCCAGTTTTGACGTCGGGATCCGAATCACCAAAAAAATGGTATACTATAGCACACGAAAAATCATCGAAATAGGGGTATGCGCGCTTCGGGGCTATTTGGACCTTGAAAATGGATCGGAATGGCCGTGAGGTCCAACCGGATGCATAGCCAAGGTCTTCACGGACGTCCACAAATAATTTTGGCAGTTTTGACATCGAGATCCGAATCACCCAAAAATGGTATACTATAGCACACGAAAATCGTCGAAATAGGGGTTTGCCCGCTTCGGGGCTATTTTGACCTAGATAAAGGATCGGAATGGCCGTGAGGTCCAACCGGATGCATAGCCAAGGTCTTCACGGACGTCCACAAATATGTTTTTGCAGTTTTGACGTCGGGATCCGAATCACCCAAAAAATGGTATACTATGCACACGAAAAATCGTCGAAATAGGGGTATGCGCGCTTCGGGGCTATTTTGACCTTGAAAATGGATCGGAATGGCTGTGAGGGCCAACCGGATGCATAGACAAGGTATTCACGGACGTCCACAAATAATATTTGGAGTTTTGACGTCGGGATCCGGATCACCCAAAAAATGGTATGCTATAGCACACGAAAAATAGTCGAAATAGGGGTATGCGCGCTTCGGGCTATTTTGACCTTGAAAATGGATCGGAATGTCCATGAGGGCCAACCGATGCATATCCAAGGTCTTCACGGACGTCCACAAATGATTTTGGCAGTTTTGACGTCGGGATCCGGATCACCCTAAAAATGGTATACTATAGCACACAAAAAATCGTCGAAATAGGGGTATGTGCGCTTCGGGGCTATTTTGACCTTGATAATGGATCGGAATAGCCGTGAGGGCTAACCGAATGCATAGATAAGGTCTTCACGGACGTCCACAAATAATTTTGGCAGTTTTGACGTCGGGATCCGGATCACCCAAAAAATGGTATACTATCGCACACGAAAAATCGTCGAATTAGGGGTATGCACGCTTCGGGGCTATTTTGACCTTGAAAACGGATCGGAATGGCCGTGAGGGCCAACCGAATGCATAGACAAGGTCTTCTGGACGCTCCACAACTAATTTTGGCAGTTTTACGTCGGGGATCTGGATTAGCCCAAAAAATGGTTATTGTATATCACACGAAAAATCGTCGAAATAGGGTATCGCGCGCCTTTCAGGCTATTTGTCCTTGAAAATGGATCGGAGGGCTGTGAGGCCAATCGGATCATATCCAATGTCTTTCAACGGACGTCACAATAATTTGGGCCAGTTTGTGGCGTCGCGATTCGGATCAGCCAAAAAAATGTATTACTATAGCACATGAAAAATCGTCTAAAAGGGGTTTGCTCGCTTCGGGGCTATTTTGACCTTGAAAACGGATCGGAATGGCCGTGAGGGCCAACCGGATGCATAGACAAGGTCTTCGTGGACGTCCACAAATAATTTTGGCAGTTTTGACGTCGGGATCTGGATTACCCAAAAAATGGTATAGTATAGCACACGAAAAATCGTCGAAATAGGGGTATGCGCGCTTCAGGGCTATTTTGTCCTTGAAAATGGATCGGAATGGCTGTGAGGGCCAACCGGATGCATGTCCAAGGTCTTCACGGACGTCCACAAATAATTTTGGCAGTTTTGGCGTCGGGATCCGGATCAGCCAAAAAATGGTATACTATAGCACATAAAAAATCGTCTAAATAGGGGTATGCGCGCTTCGGGGCTATTTTGACCTTGAAAATGGATCGGAATGGCCGTGAGGGCCAACCGGATGCATAACCAAGGTCCTCACGGACGTCCACAAATAATTTTGGCAGTTTTGACGTGGGGATCCGGATCACCCAAAAAATGGTATACTATAGCACATGAAAAATCTTCGAAATAGGGGTATGCGCGCTTCGGGGCTATTTTTACCTTGAAAATGGATCGGAATGGCCGTGAGGGACAACCGGATGCATAACCAAGGTCTTTACCGACGTCCACAAATAAGTTTTCCAGTTTTGACGTCGGGATCCGAATCACCCAAAAAAAGGTGTACTATAGCACACGAAAAATCGTCGAAATAGGGGTATGCGCGCTTCGGGGTTATTTTGACCTTGAAAATGGATTGGAATGGCCGTGAGGGCCAACCGGATGCATAGCCAAGGTCTTCACGGACGTCCACAAATAATTTCTGCAGTTTTGACATCGGGACCCGGATCACCCAAAAAATGGTATACTATAGCACACAAAAAATCGTCGAAATAGGGGTATGCGCGCTTCGGGGCTATTTTGACCTTGAAAAATGGATCGAAATGGCCGTGAGGGCCAACCGGATGCATAACCAAGGTCTTCACAGACGTCCACAAATAATTTTTGCAGTTTTGACGCGGGATCCAGATCACCCAAAAAATGGTATACTATATCACACGAAAAATCGTCGAAATAGGGGTATGCACGCTTCGGAACTATTTTGACCTTTAAAATATATCGGAATTGCCGTGAGGGCCCACCAAATGTATAGCCAAGGTCTTCACGGACGTCCACAAATACTTTTTGCAGTTTTGACGTCGGGATCCGGATCACCCAAAAAATGGTATACTATAGCACACGAATAATCGTCAAAACTGAGGTATGCGCGCTTCGGGGCTATTTTGACCTTGAAAATGGATCGGAATAGCCGTGAGGGACAACCGGATACATAACCAAGGTCTTCACGGACATCCACAAATAAGTTTTGCAGTTTTGACATCGGGATCCGAATCACCCAAAAATGGTATACTATAGCACACGAAAATCGTCGAAATAGGGGTTTGCACGCTTCGGGGCTATTTTGACCTAGAAAAAGGATCGGAATGGCCGTGAGGTCCAACCGGATGCATAGCCAAGGTCTTCACGGACGTCCACAAATAATTTTGGCAGTTTTGACGTCGGGATCCGAATCACCCAAAAATGGTATACTATAGCACACGAAAATCGTCGAAATAGGGGTTTGCACGCTTCGGGGCTATTTTGACCTAGAAAAAGGATCGGAATGGCCGTGAGGTCCAACCGGATGCATAGCCAAGGTTTTCACGGACGTCCACAAATATTTTTTTGCAGTTTTGACGTCGGGATCCGAATCACCCAAAAAATGGTATACTATGCACACGAAAAATCGTTGAAATAGGGGTATTCGTGCTTCGGGGCTATTTTGACCTTGAAAATGGATCGGAATGGCCGTGAGGGCCAACCGGATGCATAGACAAGGTATTCACGGATGTCCACAAATAATATTTGGAGTTTTGACGTCGGGATCCGGATCACCCAAAAAATGGTATACTATAGCACACGAAAAATCGTCAAAATAGGGGTATGCAAGCTTCGGGGCTATTTGGACATTGAAAATAGATCGGAATGGCCGTGAGGTCCAACCGGATGCATAGCCTAGGTCTTCACGGACGTCCACAAATAATTTTGGCAGTTTTGATATCGGGATCCGGATCACCCAAAAATGGTATACTATAGCACACGAAAAATCATCGAAATAGGGGTGTGCGCGCTTCGGGGCTATTTTGACCTTGAAAATGGATCAGAATGGCCGTGAGGGCCAACCGGATGCAAATCCAAGGTCTTTATAGACGTCCACAAATAACTTTTACAATTTTGACGTCGTGATCCGGATCACCCAAAAAATGGTATACTATAGCACACGAAAAATCGTCGAAATAGGGGTATGCGCGCTTTGGGCTATTTTGACCTTGAAAATGGATCGGAATGGCCATGAGGGCCAACCGATGCATATCCAAGGTCTTCACGGACGTCCACAAATGATTTTGGCAGTTTTGACGTCGGGATCCGGATCACCTAAAAAATGGTATACTACACGAAAAATCATCGAAATAGGGGTATGCGCGCTTCGGGGCTATTTTGACTTTAAAAATGGATCGTAATGGCTGTGAGGACAACCGTATGCATAGCCAAGGTCTTCACAGACGTCCACAAATAATATTTGCAGTTTTGACGTCGGTATCCGGATCACCCAAAAAATGGTATACTATAGCACACGAAAAATCGTCGAAATAGGGGTATGCGCGCTTCGGAGCTATTTTGACCTTGAAAATGGACTGGAATGGCCGTGAGGGCCAACCGGATGCATAACCAAGGTCTTCACGGACGTCCACAAATAATTTTTGCAGTTTTGACATCGGGATCCGAATCACCCAAAAAATGGTATATTATAGCACACGAAAAATCATTGAAATAGGGGTATGCGCGCTTCGGGGCTATTTTGACCTTTAAAATGGATCAGAATGGCCGTGAGGGCCAACCGGATGCATAACCAAGGTCTTCACGGACGTCCACAAATAATTTTTCCAGTTTTGACGTCGGGATCCGAATCACCAAAAAAATGGTATACTATAGCACACGAAAAATCGTCGAAATAGGGGTATGCGCGCTTCGGGGTTATTTTGACCTTGAAAAAGTATCGGAATGGCCGTGAGGGCCAACCGGATGCATAGCCAAAGTCTTCACGGACGTCCACAAATAATTTCTGCAGTTTTGACGTCGGGACCCGAATCACCCAAAAAATGGTATACTATAGCACACAAAAAATCGTCGAAATAGGGGTATGCGCGCTTCGGGTCTATTTTGACCTTGAAAATGGATCAGAATGTCCGTAAGGGCCAACCGGATGCATAACCAAGGTCTTCACGGACGTCCACAAATACTTTTTACAGTTTTGACGTCGGGATCTGGATCACCCAAAAAATGGTATACTATAGCATACGAATAATTGTCAAAACCGAGGTACGCGCGCTTCGGGGTTATTTTGACCTTGAAAATGGATCGGAATGGCTATGAGGGCCAACCGGATACATAACCAAGGTCTTCACGGACGTCCACAAATAATTTTTGCAGTTTTGACGTCGGGATCCGAATCACCCAAAAAATGGTATATTATAGCACACGAAAAATCATCAAAATAGGGGTATGCGCATTTCGGGGCTATTTGGACCTTGAAAATGGATTAGAATGGCCGTGAGGTCCAACCGGATGCATAGCCAAGGTCTTCCTGGACGTCCACAAATAATTTTGGCAGTTTTGACGTCGGGATCCGAATCACCCAAAAATGGTATACTATAGCACACGAAAAATCGTCGAAATAGGGGTTTGCACGCTTCGGGGCTATTTTGACCTTGAAAAAGGATCGGAATGGCCGTGAGGGCCAACCGGATGCATAGTCAAGGTCTTCACGGACGTCCACAAAATTATTTTTGCAGTTTTGACGTCGGGATCCGAATCACCCAAAAAATGGTATACTATGCACGCGAAAAATCGTCGAAATAGGGGTATGCGCGCTTCGGGGCTATTTTGACCTTGAAAATGGATCGGAATGGCCGTGAGGGCCAACCGGATTCATAGCCAAGGTCTTCACGGACGTCCACAAATAATTTTTGGAGTTTTGACGTCGGGATCCGGATCACCCAAAAAATGGTATACTATAGCACACGAAAAATTGTCGAAATAGGGGTATGCGCGCTTCGGAGCTATTTTGACCTTGAAAATGGATCGGAATGGCCATGAGGGCTAACCGGATGCATAGCCAAGGTCTTCACGGATGTCCACATATACGTTTTGTAGTTTTGACGTCGGGATCCGGATCACCCAAAAAATGGTATACTATAGCACACGAAAAATCGTCAAAACAGGGGTATGCGCGCTTCGGGGCTATTTTGACCTTGAAAAATGGATCGAAATGGCCGTGAGGGCCAACCGGATGCATAACCAAGGTCTTCACAGACGTCCACAAATAATTTTTGCAGTTTTGACGTCAGGATCCGAATCACCCAAAAAATGGTATACTATAGCACACAAAAAATCGTCGAAATAGGGGTATGCGCGCTTCGGGGCTATTTGGACCTTGAAAATGGATTGGAATGGCCGTGAGGTCCAACCGGATGCATAGCCTAGGTCTTCACGGACGTCCACAAATAATTTTGGCAGTTTTGATATCGGGATCCGGATCACCCAAAAAATGGTATACTATAGCACACGAAAAACCGTCTAAATAGGGGTATGCGCGCTTCAGAGCTATTTTGACCTTGAAAATTGATCGGAATGGCCTTGAGGGACAACCGGATGCATAGCCAAGGTCTTCACGGACGTCCACAAATAATTTTGGCAGTTTTGACATCGGTATCCGGATCACCCAAAAAATGGTATACTATAGCACAAAAAAAATCGTTGAAATAGGGGTATGCGTGCTTCGGAGCTATTTTGACCTTGAAAATGGATCGGAATGGCTGTGAGGGCCAACCGGATGCATAGCCAAGGTCTTCACGGACGTCCATAAATAATTTTGGCAGTTTTGACATCGGGATCCAGATCACCCAAAAAATGGTATACTATAGCACACGAAAAATCGTCGAAATAGGGGTATGCGCGCTTCGGGGCTATTTTGACCTTGAAAATGGATCAGAATGGCCGTGAGGGCCAACCGGATGCATAGCCAAGGTCTTCACGGGCGTCCACAAGTAATTTTTCCAGTTTTGACGTCGGGATTCGGATCACCCAAAAAATGGTATACTATAGCACACGAAAAATCATCGAAATAGGGGTATGCGCGCTTCGGGGCTATTTTGACCTTGAAAATGGATCAGAATGGCCGTGAGGGCCAACCGGATGCATTGCCAAGGTCTTCACGGGCGTCCACAAATAATTTTTCCAGTTTTGACGTCGGGATCCGGATCACCCAAAAAATGGTATACTATAGCACACGAAAATCGTCGAAATAGGGATATGCACGCTTCGGGGCTATTTTGACCTTGAAAAAGGATCGGAATGGCCGTGAGGGCCAACCGGATGCATAGACAAGGTCTACACGGACGTCCTCAAATAATTTCTGCAGTTTTGACGTCGGGATCTGGATCACCCAAAAAATGGTATACTATAGCACACGAAAAATCGTCGAAATAGGGTTATGCGCGCTTCGGGGCTATTTTGACCTTGAAAATGGATTGGAATGGCCGTGAGGGCCAACCGGATGCATAGCCAAGGTCTTCACGGACGTCCAAAAATAATTTTGGGAGTTTTGACGTCGGGATCCGGATCACCCAAAAATGGTATACTATTGTACACGAAAAATTGTTGAAATAGGAGTATGCGCGCTTTGGTCCAATTTTGACCTTGAAAACGGATCGGAATAGCCGTGAGGGCCAACCGGATGCATAGCAAAGGTCTTCACGGACGTCCACAAATAAATTTGGCATTTTTGACGTCGGGATCTGGATCACCCAAAAAAGGTATACTATAGCACACGAAAAAATGTTGAAACAGGGATATGCGCGCTTCGGAGCTGTTTTGACCTTGAAAATGGATCGGAATGGCCGTGAGGGCCAACCGGATGCATAGACAAGGTCTTCACAAACGTCCATAAATAATTTTGGAAGTTTTGACGTGGGGATCCAGATCACCCAAAAAATGGTATACTATAGCACACGAAAAATCGTCGAAATAGGGGTATGCGCGCTTCGGTGCTATTTTGACCTTGAAAATGGATCGGAATGGCCGTGAGGGCCAATCGAATGCATAAGCAAGGTCTTCACGGACGTCCACAAATAATTTTGGCAGTTTTGACATGGAGATCCGGATTACCCAAAAAATGGTATACTATAGCACACGAAAAATCATTGAAATAGGGGTATGCGCGCTTCAGGACTATTTTAACCTTGAAAATGGATCGGAATGGCCGTGAGGGACAACCGGATGCATAGCCAAGGTCTTCACGGACGTCCACAAATAATTTTAGCAGTTTTGACATCGGGATCCGGATCACCCAAAAAATGGTATACTATAGCACAAGAAAAATCGTCAAAATAGGGGTATGCGCGCTTCGGGGCTATTTTGACCTTGAAAATGGATCGGAATGGCCGTGAGGGCCAACCGGATGCATAGCCAAGGTCTTTATGGGCGTCCACAAATAAATTTGGCATTTTTGACGTAGGGATCCGAATCACCCAAAAAATGGTATACTATAGCACACAAAAATCGTCGAAATAGGGATATGCGCGCTTCGGGGCTATTTTGACCTTGAAAATTGATCGGAATGGCCGTGAGGGCCAACCGGATGCATAGAAAAGGTCTACAAGGACGTTCTCAAATACTTTTGGCAGTTTTGACGTCGGGATCCGGATCACCCAAAAAATGGTATACTATAGCACACGAAAAATTGTCAATATAGGGTTATGCGCGCTTCGGGGCTATTTTGACCTTGAAAATGGATGGGAATGGCCGTGAGGGCCAACCGGATGCATAGCCAAAGTCTTCACGGACGTCCAAAAATAATTTTGGGAGTTTTGACGTCGGGATCCGGATCACCCAAAAAATAGTATACTATAGCACACGAAAAATCGTCGAAATAGGGGTATGTGCGCTTCGGTCCTATTTTGACCTTGAAAACGGATCGGAATAGCCGTGAGGGCCAACCGTATGCATAGCCAAGCTCTTCACGGACGTCCACAAATAAATTTGGCATTTTTGACGTCGGGATCCGGATCACCCAAAAAATGGTATACTATAGCACACGAAAAATCGTCTAAATAGGGGTATGCGCGCTTCGGGGCTATTTTGACCTTGAAAATGGATCGAAATGGTCGTGAGTGCCAACCGGATGCATAGCCAAGGTCTTCACGGACGTCCACAAATATTTGTGGCAGTTTCGACATCGGGATCCGGATCACCCAAAAAATTGTATATAATATAGCACACAAAAAATCATCGAAATAGGGTATGCACGTTTTGGGGCTATTTTGACCTTGAAAATGGAACGAAATGGCCGTGATGGCCAACCGGATGCATAGCCAAGGTCTTCACGGACGTCCACAAATAATTTTGGCAGTTTTGACATCGGGATCTGGATCACCCAAAAAATTGTATATAATAGCACATGAAAAATCATCGAAATAGGGATATGTGCGCTTCGGGGCTATTTTGACCTTGAAAATGGATCGGAATGGCCGTGAGGGCCAACCGGATGCATAGCCAAGGTCTTCACGGACGTCCACAAATAATTTTGGCAGTTTTGACGTCGGAATCCGGATCACCCAAAAAATGGTATACAATAGCACACGAAAAATAGTCGAAATAGGGGTATGCGCGCTTCGTGGCTATTTTGACCTTGAAAATGGATCGGAATGGCCGTGATGGCCAACCGGATGCATAGCCAAGGTCTTCAGGGGCGTCCACAAATAATATTTGCAGTTTTGACATAGGGATCCGGATCACTTAAAAAATGGTAGACTATAGCACACGAAAATCGTCGAAATAGGGATATGCGCTCTTCGGTGCTATTTTGACCTTAAAAATGGATCGGAATGCCTGTGAGGGCCAACCGGATGCATAGACAAGGTCTTCACGGACGTCCATAAATAATTTTTGCAGTTTTGACGTCTGGATCCGGATCACCCAAAAAATGGTATACTATAGCACACGAAAAATCGTCTAAATAGGGGTATGCGCGCTTCGGGGCTATTTTGACCTTGAAAATGGATCGAAATGGTCGTGAGTGCCAACCGGATGCATAGCCAAGGTCTTCACGGACGTCCACAAATATTTGTGCCAGTTTCGACATCGGGATCCGGATCACCCAAAAAATTGTATATAATATAGCACACGAAAAATCATCGAAATAGGGTATGCACGTTTTGGGGCTATTTTGACCTTGAAAATGGAACGAAATGGCCGTGATGGCCAACCGGATGCATAGCCAAGGTCTTCACGGACGTCCACAAATAATTTTGGCAGTTTTGACATCGGGATCTGGATCACCCAAAAAATTGTATATAATAGCACATGAAAAATCATCGAAATAGGGATATGTGCGCTTCGGGGCTATTTTGACCTTGAAAATGGATCGGAATGGCCGTGAGGGCCAACCGGATGCATAGCCAAGGTCTTCACGGACGTCCACAAATAATTTTGGCAGTTTTGACGTCGGAATCCGGATCACCCAAAAAATGGTATACTATAGCACACGAAAAATCGTCGAAATAGGGGTATGCGCGCTTCGGGGCTATTTTGACCTTGAAAATGGATCGGAATGGCCGTGAGGGCCAACTGGATGCATAGCCAAGGTCTTCACGGGCGTCCACAAATAATTTTGGCAGTTTTGACGTGGGGATCCAGATCACATGAAAAATCGTCGAAATAGCGGGATGCGTGCTTCGGGCTATTTTGACCTTGAAAATGGATCGGAATGGCCGTGAGGGCCAACCGGATGCATAGCAAAGGTCTTCGCGGATGTCCACAAATAATTTTGGCAGTTTTGACGTGGAGATCCGGATCACCCCAAAAATGGTATACTATAGCACACGAAAAATCGTCGAAATAGGGGTATGCGCGCTTCGGGGCTATTTTGACCTTGAAAATGGATTGGAATGGCCGTGAGGGCCAACCGGATGCATAGGCAAGGTCTACACGGACGTCCTCAAAAAATTTTGGCAGTTTTGACGTCGGGATCCGGATCACCCAAAAAATGGTATACTATAGCACACGAAAAATCGTCGAAATAGCGGTATGCGCGCTTCGGGGCTATTTTGACCTTGAAAATGGATTGGAATGGCCATGAGGGCCAACCGGATGCATAGCCAAGGTCTTCACGGACGTCCACAAATAATTTTGGCAGTTTTGATGTGGGGATCCGGATCACCCAAAAAATGGTATACTATAGCACACGAAAAATCGTCGAAATAGGGGTATGCGCGATTCGGGGCTATTTTGACCTTGAAAATGGATCGGAATGGCCGTGAGGGCCAACCGAATGCATATACAAGGTATTCACGGACGTCCACAAATAATTTAGGCAGTTTTGACGTCGGGATCCGGATCACCCAAAAAATGGTATACTATAAGCACATAAAAAATCGTCGAAATAGGGGTATGCGCGCTTCAGTGCTATTTTGACCTTGAAAACGGATTAGAATGGCCGTGAGGGCCAACCGGATGCATAGCCAAGGTCTTCACGGACGTCCACAAATAAATTTGGCATTTTTGACGTCAGGATCCGGATCACCCAAAAAATGGTATACTATAGCACACGAAAAATCGT
>JABWTJ010001277.1:0-90030 GCA_016801875.1 Solanum sitiens
TCAAACACTTTAAAAACTTTGTTGCCACTAAAACTGATTCTAAATGAGAATTTTCGATACTAGTACAACAAACATAAATCATATAGGTCATATATCACTTTCTCTTTTTACCATCACGTTTATCCAGAACTTTTCATCATCAAGAAGTGAACCTTTTCCTCGACATGACACCTTAAACTCCTGTATACCAATCAAATTTAAGGGACTAATTCAATTTTATAAGCATTTTCTTAGTAAAATCTTCAATATACTTTACCCAAAGTATACTCACTAGGACTTTCTTTTCCTATAAGTTTGTCATTCTAGTATCAATCTACTCCTTTAAAGCTTAAGACAAAATCATCAGCTGTCATTTAAAATTCTCAATATATATTTCACACCCTAAATGTATCAATACCATAACAAAGATCCACCACTAATTTTGTTTTGTTTTATTTTATTTCTTTCTTCTTTCTTTTTTTTTTCCAAAATAATAATAATACTCAATTCATATATGTTATAATAAGTTTACTAATTGTATTTTTCAAAGAAATGGTGCTCATTATCTATCCATCCCTCACAAAACTTCTTAAATATTGTAACCTTGGCAAAGTCATCTTGCTTCACCTCATCTACCTCATATCCATTAAGATTCGGAGAATATATTTCTCCATGAAGAAGCCAGAAAATGCTACCCATGAAGAATAGGGATTTCAACCTTAAGAACATAATAAAAAGATCATACTAGTCACTACTAATTATGCGTCTATAGTGAATCGTGGAAACATATCTATTTTTAAGGATGCATACTACTCTCTAGCTGGCGTTGGTGTTTTCGAATTGTACTACTCTAATACTAATCATATGCGAAATAGAGTGAAGAAGGTTAGATACCAATTTGTATCACCTAGATACCAATTGGACTCAAGTAGTAGCACGAAAGAAAGAAGGAATGAAGTTTTCCTATAGTCTTATAGCCTCTCGAAGAAAAGTAAAGGCGTCCCTAACCGTTCCGCAAGACTCTACTAGACCTGTCCTTGTGTGATGAGATCACCGAACTAACGCTCTGATACCAAGTTTGTCACGATCCAAAATGGGTCGTGAGTGGCACCCACACATAACTACCTAGGTGGGAGAACCAATGAATTCAACCTTAAATTATATTATACAAGAATAATGCGGAAGCTCAAAATCTAGTTAAATATCCTTTCCAAACCTGAAAGTCATCACAACAAGGACATCTAATCTCCAATATTAAGTCTAAGAATATCAAATACACCAAAATAAAAGAATAAAATAGTATGTGTCCGAAAGTATAGGACATCATGTCATGACCGAGAGAACCCAACACGAGCTTGAATGGATAGCTCACCCTGGAACTTGATATGCGGGAGGTTGACTAGAGATGAGGGAAATCTGAAGTCATAGGTACACTCGCTGCATTTCATAAAAGGAAAACAAAGAAGAAAACAAGTAGGACTCAGTACGAGGCAACATGTACTGAGTAAGTATCATCGGTCAACCCAAAATAGTAACTAATATACAAAGAATAATAGTATGAACTCAACTATAGAACTTAACATGTGATAAGCAACAAACAACATGAACAAGTGTCAACAACATTGAAGTAAGCACGTATTAAGTCAACGGTATCAAGATCACACATGAGGACTCATGCCTCCAAACCAAACCATTTTGGGAGTTGAGTTCTTTGAGATTGAGTATCTTCCATTAATTCAACATGTTTTTCTTTTAATATTACCGTGTCGGAACGTGACTCTCCGATCCAAGAATACTGTGTCAAAACATGACACTTCGATCCAAGAATACCGTGTCGGAACGTGACACTCCGATCCAATTATACCGTATCGGAACGTGACACTCCGATCCAATAATATCATTAATTTATCATTTAATATCATCACTTTTCCATATGTTAATAATATTTCATCGAGCCTTCTTTTGTTCAAGGCATTACTTCGATAGAGATGGTTTAAGATTATAAATTTCACAGTCTCGGATTTCAGACCAATCACAAACCACACAAACAAGCCACATAACCACACAATCAAGTACATAGAAAACTTCACAATATTATTCAATGCATACCAATCACTATTAGGAGTTTACTATCAAATAGCATAAACCATAACCTACCTCCACCGAAGAACCGAAGTCAAGCAAGCCACTTTTCCAATACTTTTCCTTTCCTCAATGCCTCCGAACCTTTCCAATCTATCAAGTCTATATGTATAATTTGAAAGTTAACAATCATATAAACATTTATATTATCCTATGTCTAGCCTTAGACCCAAAAACTCACCTAATTTTATCATTAATTTTCTAAAGTTCAAACCTAAGGATACGTATTAATTCCTCCCATATGCATAACCTTAATGATATTAAATTAATATAATACACCTTATATCAGTATGCCTAAATATAACTTATAATACGAGACCACAATATTGATATTAAACATTTGAAGCCAGTGATTACTAAACCAGTGGCAGCCAACCCCAGTGGCAGCCAACCCTACACCATACTCCAATCACGAACTTTACATACTAAATAAATTTGCCATTAATTATACCAATATGCAAATCAACATGAATGTAGCAACTAAATCTTATTACCCGTAAACTTAATTACGTTTATTAATCAAGTTAGGATAATTATACATGTAAAATAAGGAATATTCGAAAAAGAAACGAATAAACAGGTACATTATTATTTTCTCTTGTTGCATGCATAGGTAACTATAATTGCCTCAATCAATTGGCAATAAGTAGCCAATGATTGAGGTATGTAATTGTCCCCCAAAATCCCAGAACATGAATATAAATATCGATTCCCACTTGTTTCTTTTATTTATTTATTATTTTTCAAACCCAATTATCATAACTATAATACAAAACTTCAATCCCATTTTCAATCTAACTATATGATATTATATATTAATTAATCCTTACCATGAGGTTTTCAATCTCGTAGCTGCCCGCCTCTCAACTCCCTTTCTTTAATATGTCTTATTATAATAATGTATACTACTCATCTTATCAATCACTTTGCATTACAACGATTTTTACCTGAAGCACAAAGTACTTTTGTTGTGGCGGCGATCATCATGCTCCTTTGCCTCTCTCCCAAATTATGGATTAACCAGTTAAACCCTACAGACATATTTTAATATCCTAATTATAAAAAAACTAATTATTAAAGTAAAAATAATGCTTCACTATTAATTTTAATATTATTTTATTTGATCACCAACTAAATAATTTATTAAAACTACCCCATTAATTCTATAACTATAGTTATGAATAGTCCAAAATATCCATTTAGAATATATCGGAGTATTTTATGAACTAAAATCTCTATTACTCGAAATGACCAAATGGGTCGTTCCAGTATCTATTCCTTCTCTAAAACATGCTTTTATTAATATTTCAGTTCCTCCTAAATGTACATATTTAATTGGGTTTTTTGCATTTATCTCTTGTATTTCTTTATTGATTATTCTTTTATTTATTATTGGCATTTTAGCTTTTCCTTTAGTATACTTACAATCTATGATATGTTCTCTTTGACTTACTACATAATATTCTTATTTTTGTCTTTTAAACCAATTTTTTATTTTTGGTACTTCTAATATTTTTTCTACACTTAGATCTAATTCTTTTCCTTTTATTTGTTCAAATATACTATTATCAAATATTATTTTTTGTTCTAAAGATTCTTTATCTTGACAGTCTTCTTTGTTTATTATTTGTATATCTGCTTCAGTCACTTTTCATATTATAGAATTCATTATCTGATTCTAATTTTATATCATTATCTATTTCATTTTCTGATATTTCATATATGCTATCTTCACTTTCTAAATCATAATCGACATATTCTATTTATGTATATTTTTCATTTTCCATAATTATTTCTGATATCTGTTTTTTCTTTGGATTTTTAGGTAATTTACAATCTTTAGCTATATGTCCTAGTTTTCCACAATTATAGCAAGTACATTCCGTCAATTTTCTTTTTGGTCTATATGGTCTTTTAGTTTTATAATTTTTTACGTAATATTTCTTTCTTGGTTTTTTATATTTATACGTTGATCTATATTTTTTATAATTTTTATTTCTATTATACTTCTTTTTATAATATCTATCTGTACAACCAAATTGAGGTGCTATTTTGTTTTTGCAACATGCTAAGTTTCTTATTAATACTTTTTCCATTTTTATGTCTTCTTTATGTTTTTCACATAATTCAATAAACCATCGTTGTAAGAATTTCATTCTAGCTCCTAAAGTATCTGTTAATTCTGCTTCATTCCAACTTTTTATTATTTTTGAACTAAAGGATTCTGGTAATTTTGTAAAATATAATTTTCTTATTTCCTTACCTTCTTCCATGTTGTATGTTCCTTTATAATAATATTCTCTAAATGCACATGTATATTCATCTACATAACACATATTACATATTGCCAATTTTGCCAGTAAATTTCTATTTATAACTTTTTCTTTATTTTGTTCTTCTACTTCTGTTGTCATACTACTAAATTCATTTCTTATAGCTATTTCGTATTTATTTAATATTTCCATAGATGCTGTTTCTCCATTAAATTTTTTATTATTTCTTAAAGTCTTTATACTTTCTTCCGTTAAATTTGTAACCATAATTATACTGTTCCTATAAGTGTTCTTTCTATATATTCTGGTGTTTCTGTCATTCCTATTTTGTTATTTATTAATTGTTTCGATATATATCCCATCCATAATTGAATTATTTTATTTATATCTGCTACACAGTCTAAATCTAAAAAATTATGTTGTTCAGTTGTTGGTTTAGGTGTCCATTTATTTAATCTTTTATTTCATAAAGTTTTTTCTCTATCATATTTTTCATAATTTGCATTATAATATGTTGGATTTAAATATTTTGGATTTTTTACTCCTGATGTACTAGGTTTTTCATTCATGTCTGTATCTCCCATATTTACTTCTACATTTTTTATATTATCTATATTTTCTAGCATTTCTGTATGTGTTTCACTTATCTCTGAATGTTGTTCTTCTAAATCATCATTAATATCATCAATTCTAATTTCTGATAGGTTAGGTAAATTATCTTGGTTATTTTCTTCTTTCTCTTCTAATTTATTTTCTATTTGCAATTTTTCTTTAAATTTGTTTATCTCATCTGCTAATTTTCTTTTTTGTTCTTTTTCTTTTTGTTTCATTTCATACATTTCTTTTAACATTGCTAATTCTTTTTCTAATTCTATTATTTTAGTATTTTTTGTTTCTTCTAATTGTTGTACTTCTTTTTTCGCTTGTTGTTTTATTTTTTCAATTTCCAGTTTTTTATCTATTTCTTCATTTTCTTTTGTTATTCTCACCATAGCAGTTAAACTGTCTTTTAATTTTACCGTTTCCTTTTCTAACATTAAACTTAAATTATCACCTATTTTCTTATATCTTCTTCCTAGATTAGAAAATATTATCTTTATTTTTAATCCTTCATAATTTTCATATGTTTTTTCATCTATTGCATATTCTTCCTTATTCATTTATAAATTATGTTGTATTTATATTCTAGATTATCTATTTGTGTTTTTAGATATAAAATATTTTTTCTTTGTATTATTATAGATTTATTACAGACTCCTGCAAATATATTGCTATTAAGTCTATTTTTCTTTAGCTTAATTCTTTTCTTTTTGCTATAATTATTTTATTAAGTTCTTGTTTATATTCGTCATTCATTGTAATTTTAAAAGGCTTTGAAGATGTTAGTGAGAGTCCCTAGGTCTTCTTTAAGACCATTGCTTGAATGTCCTTATCTGATGAATATCTCTTCAATGAATTAAGGAATGTAATGACCTAAGTTAAGAAAGAATGTTGAATGAATAAGTTCCTTTCTATAGTAATTAAGGGTTGTCTAGTTATGGTGTGAAGGGGGCAAGGGAATGGTCACTTCATCTCTTACTTAGATGAGTCCTAATAAGGATTCTACTTAGTGAATATGATTGATTATGTGGACATGATCCTAATATAGGTAAGTCTTAAGGAATATTTAGGTAATCTTGAAGAGGTCAATTATGGACATTCTCTTCTTGAGATACTTGAGTAGGTCTTTTTATAACCTTTGAAAGGGAGATGTCATGTTGACGTATGTATATGGTATTATGTGAGAATGATTCTATCATAGGTAGTCTATAGGATCCCTTGTGTGTGTGTTAGAAAGTGTATGTGCGTTCGCTCCACACTCACCCAAGTGAACCTTAGAATTCACCTTTGGTAGGAGGATCTCATGTTTATGTCTTTAATGTATGTTAAGTGTGTATGTGTCTCATTATGAGTAATCTTAAGGATCGTTTAGGCAAATCTAGAGAGGGTGTATGGGTATTCTCTCTTTTTGTGACTTAAGTGAATCTTAGGATAACTTTCGTGAGAATACTACATGCCATGAAAGGTTAAAAAGGAAAGGTAATGCATTTCACTGTAACAGTGAAGCAATTCACTGTACAGTGAATAGGGGTTACTGTAAAGTGGCTCCTTAAATTGTGATAATTGCTTAAATGATTTTCTTATGTATTTATAATGTGATAAATGTTGTTCTTATTATTATAGTATGATGTTTTAATCAAAATTCATAAAAAGCATGTTAGTAACTAAATGTCCCTTTTTCATGGTTTTTGCATGGCTTCAATACTTAGTACATCTAATGCGCTAACCCCTTCTTTTACTTTTGACTAAAGTTTTGGTAATTGGAAGTCTTTATGTGCCATGGAGGATTTATAGGTTTCTAAGAGTTGAAGATGAAGTATTGCTGAGTCCTCATCGATTCGAGGACAATATCCACACGTTCCTTATTGTCTTAATTCTTTATTTTTATGTCTTGTATGGGATTAGTCCCAAGTATTGTATACTCTAAAGTTTAGATGGTTCAAGGGTTGTAAAGGTTTAAATGTTTTAATGAAAGTCTTCCGCTTGTGTATTGTTTATAAAAGAGTTCTTCGTGTGTGAAGAAAGTTTTAAATTCTTACTCATTTTAGTATGTTATTATGCAATGAATGATAAGAGAGGCTTAGATGAGACTTCTTGAAGTCTCATTTGCCGTGTGACGATCTCAAGGATACTCTAACTTCTAGTATATACTTGAGGGTCGTGACAAAGCTTGGTATCAGAGCCAGGTTTGGGATTGCCGTAGGTGTCTTATGAACCACATCAAATAGAATCTTGTTTATAATGTGAAGCGCGCCACATTACAAATAGGAGGCTATTGGATGCTAGGAAAAGTTTCACTTCTTCATTCATCTAATCATGCCTAAGAGCCTTGTATATGGTGTCTTTCCTTTTTCTTTCCTATGAATTGCTCATGAGAGTGTGACTTTATGAAGATTGGGTTGAGGGAGAGAAAAGAGGAGGTGTGGCTTGATAGATGAGGTGTGAAAAAAATGGTGTTGATGAACTTAGGTTGGCTAAAGTGACCTTTTGAAGGGTAGTGGAGTTGAAAAGAATGGTAAGGCATAGAGTTAGAATATGAAAGAGTAAAGGTGAAGTTCTCTTAGTAAGGGGGATGTAATGGCTAAATGGTAGAACCTTTGATAGTCTTTAGTTTCATGAGCTAGACCTTGGGTGAGGAAGGTATTAATAAAGTTAAGATGCCTTGAGAGTTCTTTGAGGTAGATGTTATGTTGACCTTAGAATGAGTTTCTCCTATGTGGGGGAGTATAGTGAAGAGTATGGTTGTTGGGGAGTGAAGTAACCTTAACCATTCGTTATGTGTTCATTCAAGCCTAAAAACAAAGAGTTCTTAGTAACTTGATTGTGTAGGAGTCTTTTGTGGAAAATGAGTTCCAAACATTCTCCTTATGATATGCATGCTTTGTTGAAATTGAATTTCATTAACTTCATGCATTATGTGTTTTATGAGGCCATGATTATGTTGTAAAATGTGTTTATATGATGTTACCTTGCATATTAGCATGTCTATATCATGAATTGCCTAAAATTGCATTGTTGAAAAATTGGCCTAAATCACTGTAACCTTGTAACAGTTCACAGTGAAGATTTTCAAAAATTGATTAATTGATCCTTTGGTCTAAAATTATTGTTATATGGTTATAACTGAAGTATATGAGCATGCTAATGAATATAAAATGAGTTTTTACTATTTGGAGTTAAGGAGATGAGTTTTGTAGCATAATGAGTTATAGAATCCTATTCTAGTTGCTTGTTGTGTTGTAATTCTCTTTATTATGTAACACTGATGTTTTATTCTTGATTATGTGCTATATGGTTTGGTTATGGGCTAATGACTAAATCCCTACTCTTGGAAGTGTTCGGAGAGAGGCAAGTGTCATTCGAGGACGAATGTTGTCCAAGTGGGGGAGAAAGTAAGACCCCCGAAAATGACTTAGGTGAAGCTAGAGCCAAAGTGGTTGTCATGATGTTTGAAGGTACTAAAATGGTCTTTAAAGTGTTATCGAGGCATTATCTAAGAGTTTAGGTGCATTGGAGTCAAACGTCAAGGAACGACCAAGACGTTCGACGACTAAGTCACCTAAATGCCTCGTATGTGATTTTATGTGTTTATGTGTGATGCATGAGCTTATATGATTTTTAATTGAGTTTATATGGTGTATAAAGTCAGTGTGTCAAGTTTCGTCAAGTTTGGAGGTTAAACGCTTAAGAACGTCTATGACGTCCAAAGATGTTCATTAAAATGACCATGTGTGTCTATGTATGTTTCGTCAAGTTTTACGTGTTCGTTTTGGATGAAACTCATGTGGTAGGTCCTAAAATTGTATACGAACATATTTAGGTTGGAAACGTCCGGGTACGACTCCACATAGGACCCTCAAAGGGGCCCTAAAGGAGGACCCTAACTTGGAGACCAACACTGCCAGGAAGTGGCCAAACGACGGACCAATCGACGGCCCGTCGACAAGGCAACGGCCTGTCGGTGGGTCTCGTCAATGGATTGAACTTACCTGAAGGTTGATGACTCTCTTAACCAACCAATGATACCCCATCGATGAGACGTGGTTGAGACCACAGTCCGTCGATGCCTCCGTCGATGGGTCCGTGAGTTGGCTGCCTATTTCCAGTAAGTTGAGGGGTGTTGTTGTAAATTCACCCATAGCCCCTATAAGTCTTTGGACGATGGTTTTGAGTGTTTATGTGTATTTTAAGAGTATATAAATCATTAAGCTCTCATTTAAACCTTTACACTAAGATCAAAACCCTTTCCCTCCTAATGTTTCTCCAAAAACCTCCTACGAGTTGAAAGTGAAGATGGGGCTTGAAGATGGGTCTTGAATGGAGTTTCTTATTCAATTTGCATTGGGTTCTTCAAATAAGTTATGGGAGTTCTTCATCTAAGGTTTTCTATAACCTTAGAGCCAATTTCAATGATGTTTTCAAAGGATTTCAAAAAGATGAAAAGTCCAATTTCTACTCTAAATCTTGGGTTCTTGCATGAAAGGTTTTCAAACGTTAAGATATGATGTTATTGATGCTTAATTGATGTTTTCCAATGAAATTCTCCATGAACCCTTGATCTTCTCAAATCTCTAAATTTCATTAAAAATGGGTGAATTGATTATGCTTTGATAATGATGAATTCATGTGTATATTGTTATGGGCTTTTGATTCATGTATAGATTATGTATGTATGATGTATAAGATGTTTCAATTTGAATAATTGAGTAATGAATACTCTTAGGTCTATTTCAAGTTAAGCTTATTCGATTGATATGACTTAATGTTTATAGATTCTAGTGTAGATTTCTATGGGTTTTCTATGGATGTAAGAATTGTATTAAATTGATATCTAATTGGTCTTAGATTGGTAAATCTATATTGAATTGACTTAGATTCATTGATTATTATGGTTTATGATTTGAATTGATGTTTATGGCTATGGGTAAGGGCCTTATGGTATTGAATTGAATTGTTTTACTTTGTATTTAAGTGGTGAGATAAATTGGGTGGTACGCTGTTCTAACTCTTTTATTATTAGGTATAGCTATTGTTATTTAGCTCTTGAATTATATGTGATTGGTAAGGTCCACTTATGGTGGCAGTGTTATGTGAATTGATGTGGCCTTGTCGGCGTTATTTTAAGTATATTGATGATCATGGCCTTGTCGGCACTACTTGAAGTAATATGTTGATTTGTGTAGTTGATTATGTGAAGTATGATCATATCTACCTATATGTGAAGTAATGTGGAAGTATGGGTTCTCTTATTGAAGTTATTAGGTGATCATGTTATACTATGACTATGTGCTTATATGTGTAGTCTTAGAGTTGATACATGGTCTTTCCTAACTTGGCTATATGAGTCTATAATGGTTATGTTGATGATGTTAATGTAATGGCTAGGTTGACTAAATGATGTTAAGGGTCATTCGTAAGTGTCTAAAGAATGTTATGATATATGACTAAAGTGTAGTATGTTGTGTCTTGTCTAGGTAGGCTTGTGTCCCTTACTTGATGCATGTACAAATATGAATATGTGATGTCTTGACTTAGGATGCTAAAGTCTCTTAGTCTTGAATGTAAGAATGACATGTGACCTTGAATGATGTTAAGAGGGTCTTTACGTGAAACCTTGAACCTAGTGGTAAGGTTATGAATGTTGAAGTACAAAGTCGTAATGGTATCCTTCAAAGTAAAGGATTATGGACTTAAGGTTTATTGGCTGGAACGATATCATATCAAACCTTATGAAAGTCATAATGAGCTTCGTGTCGCCATTGGAAGGCAGCCCCTAGAGGACCTCTTTGGTAGGGTAAATGTAATTGGGTTATGAACTAGATATGGAACCCCATTATATGAACAGTAATGTGAAAGTACTCTATGAGAAAAAATGCTAGCACCAGGTGAGTATGGTAAGGGAATTAGTTCTAGTGAAGTAAAAGACTATAATACGAAGAAACCCTTCATATTTTTTAATAATGTGCCTACATGGGATGTGTCCAAGTTCTACCATTGGCAAGTAGAACAACCTCATCGGAGTAGGATAGCACTGCGGATTCTATGTCTTGCTATCATGGTCTATGTCGGTTATTGCGTATTCTCATCATGTTGGATACCCATTAGCATTAGAGAAGTTCTATGAAGTTTAGGTCGTGGTATGGGACGCTATCTAGACATTGCACAATAGGCTTTGAAGATGTTAGTGAGAGTCCCTAAGTCTTCTTTAAGACCATTACTTGAATGTCCTTATGTGATGAATATCTCTTAAATGAATTAAGGGATGTAATGACTTAAGTTCAGAAAGAATGTTAAATGAATAAGTTCCTTTATAGAGTAATTAAGGGTTGTCTAGTTATGTTGTGAAGGGGGCAAGGGAATGGTCACTTTATGTCTTACTTAGATGAGTCTTTATAAGGATTCTAGTTAGTGAATATGATTGATAATGTGGACATGATCATAATCTAGGTAAGTCTTAAGGAATATTGAGGTAATCTTGAAGAGGTTACTTATGGACATTCTCTTCTTGAGATACTTCAGTAGGTCTTTTGATATCCTTTGAAAGGGAGAATGTCATGTTGACGTATGTATATGGTATTATATG
This sequence comes from Solanum sitiens, assembly GCA_016801875.1. Taxonomy (NCBI): domain Eukaryota; kingdom Viridiplantae; phylum Streptophyta; class Magnoliopsida; order Solanales; family Solanaceae; genus Solanum; species Solanum sitiens. The sequence goes on from JABWTJ010001277.1 coordinate 11,578, forward strand.
AGAATGATTCTGTCTTACATAGTCTATAGGATCCCTTGTGTGTGTGTGATAGGGAGTGTATGGGCGGTCTCTCCACACTCACCCAAGTAAACCTTAGAATTCACCGTTAGTAGGAGGATCTCATGTTTATGTGTTTAATGTATGTTAAGTGTGTAGGTGTCTCATTATGAGTAATCTTAAGGATCGTTTAGGCACATCTAGTGAGGGTGTATGGGCGGTCTCTCTTTGTGTGGCTTAAGTGAATCTTAGGATAGCTTTAGTGAGAAGACTACATGCCATGAAAGGTTAAAAAGGAAAGGTAATGCATTTCACTGTAACATTGAAGCCAGTGAATAGGGGTTACTGTAAAGTGGCTCCTTAAATTGTGATAATTGCTTAAATAATTTTCTTATGTATTTCTAATGTGATAATGTTGTTCTTATGATTATAGTATGTTGTTTTAATCAAAATTTATGAAAAGCATGTTACTAACTAAATGTCCCTTTTTCATGGTTTTTGCATGACTTCAATACTTAGTACATCTAATGTGCTAACCCCTTCTTTTTCTTTTGACTAAAGTGTACGGAATTTGAAGTCTTGATGTGCCATGGAGGCTGGATAGGTTTCTAAGAGTTGAAGATGAAGTATTGGTGAGTCCTCATCGATTCGAGGACAATATCCACACGGTCTTTATTGTCTTAATTCTTTATTTTTATATCTTGTATGGGATTAGTCCCAAGTATTGTATACTCTAAAGTTTAGATGGTTCAGGGGTTGTAAAGTTTTAAATGTTTTAATAAAAGTCTTCCGCTTGTGTATTGTTTATAAAAGTGTTCTTCATGTGTGAAGAAAGTTTTAAATTCTTTCTCATTTTAGTATGTTATTATATAATGAATGATACGAGAGGCTTAGATGAGACTTCTTGAAGTCTCATTTGCCGTGTGACGATCTCAAGGATACTCTAACATCTAGAGTGTACTTAAGGGTCGTGACAAAGAGCAGATACATAGACACATGCATTAGAACACCTTTCAAGAAATTCCTAATGAGATACTTGTGCAATGTCTAGATTGGTTCATTACTTCCACCTATCTTAAGTAACATCTCTTATGTCATTCTAGTTAGGGTCCTTGTCATTTACTTCCATTGTCCATTTTACTTTAGTGAAACTATAGCCTTAACCGAAACTAAGACCATGGGTGCTAAACATGGAATTTGGTGTTGTTGTAACATTCGAGAAAAATGTACTTGTTTAGAGAAGGGTCCATTAGGTTGCAAGGATACGTATGGGATACATTGGCATCCAAATGCCCAATATTGAGAAATGCTGGGCATATTAGAAAATACTGGCTTAAAGGGTGTTAGCCAATTTTCTAAGCAATAATAAGCTTGTTTAAGAAATGTACCTGCAATGAAGACCCTAAGCTAAAAACATATATTTCCTAGCATTTGCACATTAGGTACGAGTCATCCATGTGTCAAGCCTAGGCACCATAGCACATGACCAATTAAAATGATCATGTAGATTAAGCAGTGTCTAAGGAAATAGTGAGGATCCTTGGACTAGGAGTGAACTTTACAAATGCAACAATAGAAGTGCATGGTTGGGAAAGTGGGTAGCAACACATGTGCAAGCACATGTGTAACCGACCAAGGGGGACCACGTGACCAACCTAACCAAATCCGGTTAGGGCGGTTAGGCGCAGCGCGTGAATGGGTCCCTCCATGTGGGGACTAACTCCCTAACAAACTCTAGACTCTAAGTAACTGACCCAACTAGAAAAACAACCTAGCACTAACCGAAATAAACTAACTAGTGCACCCGACAACCTAAGACCTAACCGGGTGACACTAACCTAGTAACTAATTAAAGAGACAACCTAGTACCTAACCTAGGATGGTCCATAAGGGCTAGTTATGGTCCTAATGACTGAGGGGTATTATAGTAATTACCCTAGGTCCCTTAATTAATTAAATTAGAAACTTAACTAATTAATGAAAATTCACAAGCTAGGTCGAGACCCTTAGACAATTTTCAGATTTGGTTAAGTCAAATGTTCTCCTATGTCTAGTAAACTTAGGAGGGGCGTTTTAGTAATTAACTAATTAATTTATTTAATTAACTTAATAAGCCTAAGTTTAATAAGTGAAGATTAGTTCCTAAGACTTAGACTCACGTTTAAACTCTAGAAAACTCTTGACTGGAAACAGTGAGCAAAAACGTAAGAAAAGCGGAAATTCTCCTTAGGCGATTTCAAGGTATTTTTCATGTTTTCGTGCAAGGTGATCTTCGTAGATTCAATTCTACATAAGGTATGGGTTTTCTCTCCTGGAATTATTTCTCCAAGAGACTTTTTAAATGTTTTGAATCCATGAATGTCGAAAATAGGGTTGTTCCCAATGATATTGTTGAACGTCTATCTCCCTATATATCCTTGTTTTCGATTCTAATAAGTATGTAGATGTAAATCTCGAACATGTTGTTGGTATGTGGTGCTAACTGATCATTATGTGTACTTTTCTTGATTTGTTAATGACTAATGAGGCCTATAGATTCGATTCCAATGATTTGAGTGTTAGTTACACGAAATAAAGAATGATGTAATACTTACTTGTGTTCGAGAATATGAAGTTGCTATGAATCGGCTTTGAAGTTTAGTTACTGTTAAATGTTAAAGTGTCGACTTGTTTATGTTGAGGAGATCACTATAGTACATTCATGAAACTAATTGATTTGGTTAATGATAACATAATGAAAATGGTTTAAGTAAAGTTTGGTTCATGCCAATAAATTGGCTAATAATGTTTTGCCCAAAAAGTTGAATGGAATTGGTTTACAATGTTATTCCCAAAATATAATGAAAATTGGCTAATGACTAAGTTAAACCAAAATTAAGCATGACCAATGTAACTTTGAATTCATAACCAAGGGTATGCCAATCATTGGGACAAGTCCCAACATACCATTTCCAAATGAACTATGAATATAAGTAAGTATATTGAACAAAGTTTATAACGTTCATAAAGAGTGGTATAAAGCTACCAAATGTCATTGAACAAGGTAAGGTGAGTAATCACATAATTAAAAGTTTAAGAATTATGAAAGTGACCAGAATGAGGTGTTAAAAGAAGTGAGACAAGTCTCACTCACCCCTAGATAATTATGTTAAAGATACTCACATAAGAGGGTGTTAATAATCGTGAGACAAGTTTCATTAACACCAAGATGATAATGTAAGGTTAAATTTACATTTCATCAAGTAAAGAAAGGGATGACCGGTTATCCAAAGAGTTAAGTAAACCTCATAACTAGAAGCAAGCGTCCATAATGTTTGAGTCAACTCAGAAAGATGTAAAGAAAAAGAAGTTGAGCAAAGCACCGATAGACTAGCAATGAGCTTTTACCAGCACATGTAAGGCTTATGAGATGAGTCTACCACAAAGGTGGATAAGTAGTCTCCGTATGTCTCCTAGTCTTAGAACTATATTTCCAGCATAGGAACTAGCCAGTGGATTCCACCTAAGAGAGCTAGGTATGATGCGATTTCACTTTGGCCGGTGAAACCACCCCTTTTCGGTGTGGGGCAGACACTGGGTTTCATTCTTAGATCACATGATCTATGTTGGTTAAATGCTCAAAGAAAGTATTTGGTTCACTTTAGCCGTGAACCACCTCTTTTCGGTGTAGGGAAGACACTGGACTTGGTTTCACTTTAGCCGGTGAACCCCCCCTTTTCGGTGTGGGGCAGACACTGGATTTCATGTTTAGCTCACATGATCTAGGTTCACTTTGATCGGTGAACCACCCCTTTTCGGTGTGGGGCAGACACTTGATTTCATGTTAGTTAGCATGATCTTAATGCTAAAGATTTGTTTAAGAAAGTAAGAAAGAAAAGAAGAAGAAATGTAAGTTCAAAGTGAGCTAAGAAAGCAAGAGCTTAAGAGCTTAAGTATGTCAAATCATATGTGGTTAATAAGAATGAAGTTTTAACAAGTTATTGGCTTGTGCCAAATCAAGATATATTCTCCATTTTCTTTACGTTATGTAAATGATCAAATAATGGGCATAGACAAATAAAAATTGGCTTATAATGACTTCTTATATTATGCCAATAAAAGGGGAGTAAAACATAATGGCTAATCAATGCACCATAATCTCCATAATATGAAAATGATGAAATAAGTGGCCTAGACAATAAATATTGTCTTATAAAGATTTCATGACCAATTTAACAAGAATGGAATGAATAACTTGCAGTAAGGGTAGCCAAATCATTTCTCTAGTCTTTTGGATTACTTGCTCGATTTATTGTAGGTATGGGACTACAATAAATCATTTCACTTGTAAGTAAGACATAGGATTAAGGAGATCATTGAACTACACAACAACAAGAAGAAAAAGACTTAAAAATAAACTAAGTGTTGGGAAAAGAGCTCTCGGGTTTGGGAGGAGCAAATTTCTAAATTTTCGTTCGAGTTGTTCTAAAATTATGTTCATGATTCTAATGTCTTATGTTCATATATAAAAAGAGTTTTGTGCTTTGAATGCATTAAAATATGACATATTCATACCATAATTCACAAATAACGAATTAAGAAAGTCTAGTGACTTCACTTTCCAGAAATGGTATGTTGTTATACGAAGAGCTTTCCTTGATCATGCATAGTCCTTATGTGTATGTGTGCATACATCCATACTTATTACAAGTGTGTACTAGTTCTAAACTATTACTATCTTTATAGGTGCAGGTCAGAGAGAAGGTTGAAGACTCATCGAAGCTGTTTGGATTAGCGATCTCCAGACTTTGGTAGGTCCTCTTGAGTTCGAGGATGCTACATTTATCTTTCTAGCCTAGTACTTTATGCATAGATAGCGGATGTTGTCCCTAGAATTTATTTTTAGATGTTTTATTCGATGCTTTGTATTAAGGACGTTTTGGCAAACTATTACGTTACATATTGATCCTTTCACTTGAATTGTTTCATCAATTGTAGATGGTTTTTTAGTTTGAGCTTATTAGAATATAAATCTATGTAGTAGTTATATGAAGTCTATGTATACTTCATTATGCTTAAAAAGTTTTAAATTTTCAGCAATTTAACTATATGATTGTGATAAAAGATAAGAAGAGGCTTGTCTGCAACCTTTGAGAGGTTAACGACACCGGTTGCATTTGGATTCGTGAATCCAGGTGTGACAAACATGGTATCAGAGCATGAGGTTAAATTACCTAGGAACTAAAGCTCAAAACAACCACATTACGTAGTTTCTAACTTATGGTTGTGAACCGCTCCACAATCATGACTTAGAGACTAAGTGATGATAAGAAACCTCCCTTCTTATACTCTTTATCGTGCTGTGTAGAGTTGCGACATTTTGTGTCATTTTAGCGTCTAACTTCCTTCTTGTGTGTGCGTGTAGAAAAATGAACATGAGGAGAAACGCAGGCAGGAGAGTTGGAGAAGCAGCTGCTGGGGAAAACCAAGCACCTCCTCAAGCCCCAGCTGCTGGAGTGCAAGTTCCTGTCAACACAGCTGCGTTGACGGATAGAGAAGTAAGAGAAGCACTAGTTCAGATGGCCCAAGCCATCACTACTCAGGCACAAGCTATCACAGCCCAGGCCACTAGAGAGGGTTCTCCTAGGAAGAACCCACATGCTAGCACCATGGCTAGCAGACTGAGGGATTTCACCAGAATGAATCCTCCAGTCTACTTTGGGTCCAAAACCAATGAAGATCCCCAAGAGTTTGTGGATGAGGTGTATAAGATTCTCAGTGCCATGGGGGTTAGTGAAAAGGATAAGGCTGAGTTGGCTGCTTATCAACTCAATGATGTGGCTCAGGTGTGGTACAAAATGTGGGCAGATGGCCGAGCACCAGGAGAAGTCCCCATCACTTGGGAAATTCTCATGTTTGCATTTATGGAGAGGTTCTTTCCCAGAGAACAGAGGGAGGCTAAGGTTGAGGAGTTCATCAACCAACGACATGGAGGTATGTTAGTGAAGGAATACTCCTTGAAATTTGTTAAGCTTTCCAAATATGGTTCTTCCCTAGTGTCCTATAGCAGGGAGATGAGCAGGTTTGTGACTGGTGTATCGGAGGATCTGGAGGAGGATTGTTGGGCAGCCATGTTGCATGATAACATGGACCTTGGTAGGTTGATGGTTCATGGATAGCAGGTAGAGGAGGTCGAGAAGGCAAGATGCCTAGACCCTCAGATCAGGCTGGTTCTAACTCTGGTAGGAGTTCATTTTGAGTGCAGGACAGGCCCAAGTTCGAGAAGGGACACCAGCGTTCAGGTAATCATACTCCTTCTAGGAACTCGAATGCCAAATTGGACAAGTCTGGCCCAAAAAGGGCAGTGATAGAAATGCCCAGTGTAACAGTAAGCCGTGTGGTAAATGTGGCCGTTTGCATGGATGTGAGTGCCTGGTAGGTACTAATATCTTCTATGGTACGCAAGAGTGGGCATATGGTCAGGGACTGCCCACAATTGAGGAATCAGGATAGGACAGATGCTCAGCCTCGGCCTAATTCTAATGCTGCAGCCGAGCCTCCCAAGAGGAACATATTCTATGCTCTAAAAGGTAGAGAGGAGCAAGAGAAGTCAGCTGATGTGGTCTTTGGTACGTTGCATGTCTTTTCTTTTTTTGTGTATGCATTGTTAGATCCAGATCCACTTTGTCATTTTTTACTCCGTTAGTAGCTAGTAAATCTGACTTGCTTCCTGAGATCTTGCATGAGCCTTTTCTAGTCAGTACTCCCATAGGAGACAGCATTAGAGCAAAAAGAGTGTATAAAGATTGCCCAGTTAATGTCCTTGATAGAGTTACTTATGCTGACCTAATAGAATTAACCCTGCTTGATTTTAATATAATCTTGGGTATGAATTGGCTTCATAAGTGTTATGCTACCATAGACTGTCGAAATAGGGTAGTAAGGTTTCATTTTCCTAATGAGTTAGAGATGGAATGGGAAGGGCGTGGTTCAAACCCAACAAGCCAAATAATTTCCAATCTTAATGCAAATAAGATGTTATCTAAGGGGTATTTATACCACTTTGTCAGAGTCATGACTTAGAGCATGCGGTTCCTTCCATAGACTATGTGTCCATAGTGAATGAGTTTCAAGATGTCTTTCCAGAGTATTTACCAGGAATCCCTCCTGAACGCAAAATTTATTTTGCTGTTGACTTAGATCCCAACACCAAAAACATTTCCATTTCTCCCTATAGAATGGCTCCAGCTGAACTAAAAGAGTTGAAGTTGCAGTTAAAAGATCTACTTGATAAGCGCTTCATCCAGCCGAGCATATCCCCATGGGGTGCTCCAGTGTTGTTCGTTAAGAAAAATAATGGAACTCTTAGAATGTGTATCGATTATCGGCAACTCAACAAAGTCACTATAAAGAACAAATACCCTCTTCCCAGAATTGATGATCTATTTGATCAACTCCAAGGTTCAAGCTTCTTTTCTAAATTATATCTTCGGTCAGGGTATCATCATCTTAGAGTAAGACAAGAAGACGTTCATAAGACTGCCTTCCGTACAAGGTATGATCATTACGAGTTCATTGTCATGTAATTTGGTCTCACTAACGCACCATCCGCATTTATGGACCTTATGAATAGAGTCTTCTGTGAATATCTTGATTCTACATGACATCCTCATATACTCTAAGACTAGAGATATAACGCCCCCAAATGAACTAAGGTGAACTAGAGCCTCATGGTTGTTTCTTGAGTTAATTTTAAGTTAAACGGAGTTAGTTTGGTGTCCTTAGGCAGTGTGCAAAGTTTGGTTAAGTTTGGAGTTCAATCAACCAAAAACGTCCATGACGTTCGGATGGTATGCCTTAGAATGTACTTGTATGTCTTGGCGAGTTTGGATGAGTTTTATGTGTTCGGTTTACTTGAAACATGCGTCGGATGTTCCCTAGACCTAGACGACTTAGTTTAGGGGTTTGACGTCTGGGCACGACCTCACCTAGGACCCCAAGGACTCTAGATGAAGGGCCCCAGGACTTGGGCAAGTCTGCCCATCAGTAGCTCACGACGGCCATGGCGAAGGTCCATCGTACTAAGGACGGTCCGTCGAGCCAGGGCGTCGTGGGTGACAGAGAGTGAAATTGGGACAGGCTCCATTTAGAAGCCAAGTGTTCCTCGACGGAACCCCGTGACGGTCTGTGGTGGACGTGACGGTCCATCGAGGAGGTCTCGTCGACGAAGCCTGCCAGTGCATGATTTAAAGGCTGCCAGCTTAGGGTGTTTAATGTAAATATACCCCAAGCCTTATAAGACTCTCTTACACCCTAAACCTAGAGAAGAGCCCCCTTTTCTCTTCAAGATCCAACTCTCTCTTTCTCTCAAGAAAATTCTCTCAACTCTCTTGGAAGCTAGAAGTCAAGGAAGGATAGGAGGACGGATTGGGAATTGTTTCTTCATCAAATTCGTGGGTTTCTTTCTCCTAAAGGTATGGTATCCATTCTTGAATACCTTTCCATTCAAGAAGCCAACTTCCAAAATGGTTTTCAAAAGGGGTTTTAAACTCAACTTCTTCTAAACTTTGATTTCTATTATGGGTCTTCTTGTAACTAAGTTCTAATGGTTTAAATGTATTTATCTTGGTTAGAATAGATGGTTTTGATGTTAAAACTCCATGAAACTCTTGTATATGCATACTTCAACTTTTGGCATGAAAATGGGTTATGTGAGCATGATTTGAGTAAGGTATGAATTTGGGTCTTCTTGTGTATGTCATGTTGGTGTAGCTACTGCCCTAAGGGCCTTCATATGGTGAAATATTGATAAATTGCTTATGGGTAATGATGGTTTGAATTGTTGATGAGTTGCTCTCATTGTATAGTTCTTATTATGAATTGCTATTTATGTGGTATGGTTCACCTTATGGGTGGCGGTGCTAATTGATGAACTTGATGTTACTTAGTATGGTTTGAGTATGTGACCTTGAAGGTCTAATATGTGAAATGAAGATATATTGGAAATGGGTCTTATGTTGTGTTTGATGTAGCTTGAATTGCATGTTTGACCTAGTTTATGTCTAAATGAAGTATATGATCATGAGAAGTATGTAGAGTGTGTAGCTTGATGAATCAAGGTTAAAGTATGAGTAGAACTTGATGAAAATGAAATGATGCTTATATGCAAGGTGTGCACATGTACACACACACTCTTCTAAGATTTGTATTATGTCAAGTTGAGCAAAAAGGGGAAATCTTGAGGTGGACACACTTCGTGAGTTGAGATGTAGTGTCTAGTAACAACCTCTCCATTTCCTAGTGAGCTTTCTATGATAGACTTTTATGTTGAGAAATCCGTGTGGAGTTATGCCTAGCACCGAGAGGATATGAAGGGGAGGTGGATTGCACTTCGTTAGTTGAGATGTTGTAATCCAAAGTACCTCTTGAGATGAGTGCTCCTCGTTAGTAGAGAGTGAGTTACTTAGTAGCAATCTCCTTATCCCTTAACTATGTGCCCGCATAGGTGTAGCTATTGGAAAATCCATGTAAACGCTAAGAAGCATGACCTTACACTAGGCAAGTAAGGATCCCTCATCCGATAGGGGTTAATATCGGGATTCCATGTCTAGCTCTCATGGTGTTTATCGGTTAAGCTAACTCCCACAAAAGAATTTATTTGAAACTAATTATCTTGTATATTATTGATTTTGTGTATGTATGTCGTGAAGTGCTCAATCCACATTAGTTACCGAGTAGGAGCATTAAGTAGGAGTAGTAGTATGGGATGCTATTCTCACATTGCACTTGGTGTGACCTATATCTACTATGGGAGAAGAGTACCTTCATGAAATCCGTGTGAATGAGTACTATGGTGTAGTGTTATGGATGATTATTGTGGAGTACTTGAGTAAATGGAATCCACTAGGAGTACTAAGTGGGAGTGGTAGTATGGGATGCTACTCTCACATTTTACTTGGTGTGACCTATATTTCCATGAGTGTTTTGCATATGTTAGCCAAGGGCGTGGATTTGATTTCCAACGATGTAAGCCTAAGATTTGGTAGTTTTAAGGGTCGCTTTGGTGTGCTTTGAATGGAGGTGTAATGAAAATCCCTTCTTAGCTCACCTTAGGGAGTCTTAGGATAACCTTGGGTTAGGGCAACTTCAAAGGAAAAGAGTTCATATGACTTGGACCGTGCCATTCACTGTAAGGTCTCCATTGTAAGAATGCAAAATGTTCACTGTGATGCTTTATTCTATTTTCATTGTAAGTTTAGTAAGTTCATTGAAATGTTCCTTTTGATTAATCTAAGTTTTGGTAAAGTTGCCATAAAGTGTTGATTGTCGATTCTTATGTTGGTTTGTTTCTAGATTCATGAATATTATATTTAAATTGCATGAAAAGTTATTTTTACTAAAATGTCCCTTTTCATATGTTTTTGCATATGTCATACTTAGTACATTGTTGTACTAACCCCATACTTTTATATACCTTATGAGTATAGGTTGGAAGCCTTTTGGAGGATCGAAGTTGAAGCTTGGGAATTCTATCTCTCAAGAATTGGGTATGTCCTCATATATTCGAGGACATAGTTTTATGTTTCTTAGTTTCTTTATTAAGACTTAAAAATGTATTTACTTTTATTGTAAAGGGCCGTGTCCCTAAGATTCCAAGTTATGTCTTTAAGTTGGCTTGTGACGATAAGATTTCCTAGTATTTATGAAAAGACTTCTTCTATTATTATTATCGTGAAAAGTTTTAATTCCGCACTACTTTTCATGCTTTATGTTATGAATGCTAGTTAGAGGGCTTGTACGAGACCCCAAAGGGGTCAAGTACGCCCGGTCATGATTCGAAGGTTTTCCCTAACTTTTAGGGGGTGCTTTCGGGTCGTGACAGACTTGGTATCAGAGCATAAGGTTTTGGGAAATAGTTTAAGGTCTGAAAGTCTCACAAGCCACATCTAGTAGTATCTTGGTCATTGGTGTGAGTCGCGACACATCCATGGACAAGAGGCTATAGGATGCTAGAAGTTTCACTTTCTTCTCTATTCTAGTATCGTGCCTTAGAGTTGAGTATATAAGGTGTCTATTCTCAACCTCTTCTTTTGTGTTTTTAGGACATGAATACGAGGAGATCGACCGCTAGAAGGGAGGAGGGAGGTGTACCAAATGAGAGAGTCCTTCCCCGTGTTGACCAAGTTCCTATTGTTGGCTTAGGGGAGGAAAATGAGGAGGTTCCTCTTCAAGAACCTCAAGTGCCTCCGGAACCTCAAGGACCTCAAGTGCCTCCTATGCCTCAAGCTCCTTTTGTTGAGGGTGATATGACTAATGCGGAGTTGAGGGCTGCCCTAATGAACTTGACCCAACTCATGACGGCTCAAGCTCAAGTTGTCAACAATCACTTTGTGGGCCAAGCTAACCTAGGAGATAGGCCCCAACCAAATGCTAGTACTCCCGCTTCTAGGATTCGGGATTTCATGAGGATGAACCCTCCTACCTTTCATGGCACTAAGGTGGATGAAGATCCACAAGGCTTCATAGATGAGGTTTTCAAGGTGGTAGATGCTATAGGTGTGACCCCTAGGGAGAAAGCGGAATTGGCCGCTTACCAACTTAAGGATGTTGCTCAAGTGTGGTATGAGCAATGGAGGGGTGAGAGACCCTTAGAAAGAGGACCGGTTGATTGGGAGGAATTCAAAGAGGCTTTCCTAGATAGATTCTTTCCTTTAGAGTGGAGGGAGAAGAAGATGGTTGAATTCATGAACCTCCGTCAAGGGGGAATGAGTGTGCAAGAGTACTCTCTCAAATTCACCCAACTCTCTAAGTATGCCCCAAACATGGTAGCCAACCCTAGGGCTAGGATGAACAAGTTTGTGATGGGCGTGTCTATCTTGGTGGAAAAAGAGTGTCGTACGGCTATGCTTCTTAATGACATGGATATCTCTAGGCTCATGGTTTATGCGCAACAAATTGAGGAGTCCAAAATTAGGGAGATAAGGCAAGAGGGTAAGAGACCTAGGTCGGATGATTCTAGTCACCAAAGGCCTAAGAAGAGGTTTTATCCCCAAGATTCTTCTACAGGAAACAAGGATAGGGCTCCAAATCAATCTTCACAAGGTGGTGGTCATTCCTATGAAAGAGCTAGGTGCCCTACTTGTGGCAAGCAACATGGGGGTAAGTGTCTTGCCGGAACGGATGGTTGTTTTGCATGTGGTAATAGAGGCCACAAGATGAGGGATTGCCCGAACCTTAAATCAAGGGGGAGAGATGTCAATCAAGCTTCCCTAGATCCTAATGCTCCCAAGAAGAACCCTTTCTATGGGATGGGGGCTAGAAAGGATAATTAATCCGGATTGATGGTTTTGGTAAGTCTCAACTCTTGGTTATTGTTACTTTTGTGTTATGAAATAAGTATATATGGTTTTATAGTTCATATGATCATGTCATCTTGATAAATTGCTCAAAGAGTGGAATTTTGAAAGTTTTCTATATTTGACAATGTTACAGTGAATATTCACTGTGAAAAATTTGCAATTTGAGAAAAATTTGCCTTGCCTTAATTTAAGTTTAATTATATGAAAAATTGTTGTATATGAGCATGTTTAATGTTGGAGAAGGTAGTTCCTCCATAAAAGAAGTTTAAGGTTGAGTGTTGACTTTGTGAAGTTTGGCAAAAGTAGTATGTGTTGATAAGTGTTGAAAGTGTGAAATGATGCTCCTTGCTAATGGATGCTTTGATTGTTGATGTTTTGATCATGATCTAAGTGTATTATATGATGCTAAGTGAAGTCCTTGCTGTTCTTAAAATTTAAGTGTCATTCGAGAACGAATGTTATTCCAAGTGGGGGAGAATATAACGCCCCAAAATGAACTAAGGTGAACTAGAGCCTCATGGTTGTTTCTTGAGTTAATTTTAAGTTAAACGGAGTTAGTTTGGTGTCCTTAGGCAGTGTGCAAAGTTTGGTTAAGTTTGGAGTTCAATCAACCAAAAACGTCCATGACGTTCGGATGGTATGCCATAGAATGTACTTGTATGTCTTGGCAAGTTTGGATGAGTTTTATGTGTTCGGTTTACTTGAAACATGCGTCGGATGTTCCCTAGACCTAGACGACTTAGTTTAGGGGTTTGACGTCTGGGCACGACCTCACCTAGGACCCCAAGGACTCTAGATGAAGGGCCCCAGGACTTGGGCAAGTCTGCCCATCAGTAGCTCACGACGGCCATGGCGACGGTCCGTCGTACTCAGGATGGTCCGTCGAGCCAGGGCGTCGTGGGTGACAGAGAGTGAAATTGGGACAGGCTCCATTTAGAAGCCAAGTGTTCCTCGACGGAACCCCGTGATGGTCCGTGGTGGACGTGACGGTCCGTCGAGGAGGTCTTGTCGACGAAGGCTGCCAGTGCATGATTTAAAGGCTGCCAGCTTAGGGTGTTTTATGTAAATATACCCCAAGCCTTATAAGACTCTCTTACACCCTAAACCTAGAGAAGAGCCCCCTTTTCTCTTCAAGATCCAACTCTCTCTTTCTCTCAAGAAAATTCTCTCAACTCTCTTGGAAGCTAGAAGTCAAGGAAGGATAGGAGGACGGATTGGGAATTGTTTCTTCATCAAATTCGTGGGTTTCTTTCTCCTAATGGTATGGTATCCATTCTTGAATACCTTTCCATTCAAGAAGCCAACTTCCAAAATGGTTTTCAAAAGGGGTTTTAAACTCAACTTCTTCTAAACTTTGATTTCTATTATGGGTCTTCTTGTAACTAAGTTCTAATGGTTTAAATGTATTTATGTTGGTTAGAATAGATGGTTTTGATGTTAAAACTCCATGAAACTCTTGTAAAGATAAGAACAGAACAGCTATGGAAAACAAAGCAACTACCAGTAATCTACAAAAACAGGTATACTCTAAATCATTTATGAGTAGCTAAATTAGTTTATTCCTGATAATCTTTTCTTGATTATAAATATTTATTATGAATAAATAATGTTATAATAGTCATCTCTAGAAGGTTTGCTATGGAGATATTCTGCGAGTAGGTAAGCCCGGACTATGCCATCCTAAGGTGGAAACCGGTAGGCAAGGAGGCCGTTTAGGGGAGTACACAGTGTTGAGGCGCTGTTAGGGTAACTGATTAAAGAAGAAGGCCATAGTAGTGACTAGACGAGATGAATATTATACTGTTATTATTCATACTGAATAAGTATAAACTGTGAAAAGGTTGGAAGGAATAAAATTTTTAGTGAAAAGAATGATAAATATGCCTACAAGCTTGTTAGATAATGATAATGATTATATGCTGTTATTGTTTTATATATTGAAAGATATTGATGCTGATTCACGTAGAATAATCTATGATAAATTATTAACTTATGAGATAATTGAAGCAACAACTGTAGGTTGGTCTGAGCTTATTATTTATGATGATAATAATCTAGAATATTTATTTGATGATTTAGAACTATATAGAGATCAATGATTAATTATAGATTTTTGAGGTTATGGAAAGAAACTAAAGAAAAAATAGATCTAGAAGAAAAACTTCTAATTGAAAATGTTAATAGATATATATATCTTCGAGAAGAAGAATATTTAGAATATATAGAAACAAATGCTAGGGAAATGCAGAGATTGAATATAATTAAGAAAGAATATTATGAACAAATATTTTCTTAATATGAATAAAAGAATATATCAACAACAATTGATAGAAAAAATAAATGAATTAAGATATGAATATGAATTTAGAAAAGAAAGAATGATAGAAAATATATTTGCAGGCGTATGTAATAAATCGATATTAATACAAAAGAAACAAATATTTGAATTAAAATTAAAAATAGACTGTTTAGAATATAAAATACAACATGATATATATCACAACAATGAATATAATGAATAAAGAAGAATATGCAGTAGATGAAAAATCTTTTGAAAACTATGAAGGACTAAAAATAAAAATAGTATTTTCCAATTTGGGAAGACGATATAAAAAAATAGGAGATAGACTATATTTAATGTTAGAAAAAGAAACTGCAAAATTAGAAGATAGTTTAACAGCCATGATAAGAATAACAAAAGAAAATGAAGATATAGATAAAACTAAAGAAATTGAACAAATTAAAATACAAGCCAAGCAAGAAATAAAGAAACTTGAAGAAACAAAAAATAATAAAATAGAAGAATTAGAAAAAGAATTAGCCTATTTAAAATTGTTATATGAAAACAGACAGAAAGAAAAACAACTACAAAAAGAAGTAGAATTAGCCAATGAAATAAATGAAATGAAACAAATTTTAAATGAAAATGAAAATATTGAAATAAATGAAATAAATAATGACTCTGACAAAAATTCAGAAAATTCAGAAATAAGTGATATAAGTGAAACATATACAGAAATCTTAGAACAAACGAATAAATTGAAAAAATTAGAAATAAATACAAATAAAGCAGGAACTTCGAAAGAAAAAACTCCTGATAATGGCCCTAGATATAATCCTAGAACATCAACACCAACTTATTATACAAAAAATTATGAAAACTTAGATAGAACTGATGCAATATGGAATAGTAGATTAAATACAAAATGGAAACCAAAACCATTAATGGAACAAACTAACTTTTTAGATTTAGATTGTGTTATAGATATAAATAAAGTAATTTTGTTATGGATAGGAAATCTGTCTAAACAATTAATAGATAATAAAATAACAATAAAAGACACTCTAGGTTATATAGAAAGAACATTAATCGGAACAGTAAAATTATGGATAGAAAATTTACCATTAGAAAGTAAAGAAGCACTAAGAAGTGATAAAAAATTAGATGGATCAATAACAACATCTAATATAGAAATACTAGAAAAATACAACTTAGCAATACAAAATGAATTTGGAAGTCTGACTACAGATATAAAAGAACAAAATAAAGAAAAAATCCTAAACAGACAATTGATGTCAAAATTAGCAATATGTAATATGTGTTACATAGAAGAATATACATGTGCATTTAAAGAATATTATTACAAAGCAAAATATGATATAAATGAAGCAAAAGAAATAAAACAACAATATTTCACAAAACTACCAGAACCATTTAGTACTAATGTAATAAAAGATTGGAATAATGAAGAAATGACAGATACATTAGGCTCAAGAATAAAATTTTTACAGCAATGGTTTATTAAGCTATGTGAAAATCAAAAAGAAAAATTAAACATGGAAAAAGTATTAATGAAAAATTTAGCGTGTTGTAAAAGTAAAATAGCACCACAGTTTGGTTGTGAAGATAAATATTATAAAACCCGTAGAAAACGAAAAAATTATAGAAAAACAAAAACTAAATTTAAATATAAAAAACCAAGAAAACGATATTTTGTAAAAAACTATAAACAAAAAAGATCAAATAGACCAAAGAAAACTTTATCAAATTGTAATTGTTACAATTGTGGTAAGTTAGGACATTTAGCTAAAGATTGTAAATTACCTAAAAATGTAAAAAGAAAACAGATTGCAGAACTAATTTTAGATGAATATAAGTATATGCAATTAGATTATCTCGATTATGAATTAGATGATAATGATAGTATATATGAAATTTCTGATATTGAAAATGAAGATAACTATGAAACTGAATTAGAATTTGATAATGAAATAATAATTGACGAAAATGACTGAAGAAAATATAAGAATTATATCTACAGAAGAATATCATGATGAAGACTCAGTAGAACAAAAAATAATATTTGATAATACCATTTTTCAAGAAATAAGAAATAAAGAACTAGATTTAAGTGTAGAAAAAGTATTAAAAATACCTATTCTAAACCAATTCTTCAAAAGAAATAAAGAGGAATATTATGTAGTTAGTCAAAAAGAACATATTATAGATTGTAAATATACAAAAGGAAAAGCACAAATACCTATACTAAATAAAAGACTGATTAATCAAGAAATACAACATATAAAGGCTAAAACACCTATAAAATACGTACATTTAGGAGGAACAGAAATATTAATAAAAGCATGTTTTAGAGAAGGAATAGATACACCCATAGAAATATATCTAGCAGATGATAGGATAATACATCCTATAGAAAAAAGCGTAATTAGCGCAATAAAAGGAAATTTAATATATCAAAAATTTAAATTTATAATAAGTGCAAATTATTCGATAGCTCTAACAGATAAAAATATAGATAAATCATTAGTGTTATATTGGAAACTGTAACGACCTGCTTAGTCGTTTTGAGCAGCAGATTTTATTTCTGGAAAACTGTTGGAGACGACGTATCCAACGACGGACCGTCATGGGAACGACGGACCGTCGAGGGTGTCTCGTTCCAAACACTTGGAATTCTTATATTTGGGTGCTGAAATCGACTCTCTGAACTCTGTGACGGACCTGCAGGACGGACCGTCACAGACATGACGGACCGTTGTGAGGTTCCGTTTCAAAGCACTTCAACTCTTGAGAATTGGGTACTGAGAGCAATTCTCTGTCCGTCGTGACGGAAGTGCAGGACGGACCGTCGTAGGCACGACGGACCGTCTCAGACTCATCAAGGAAATTGAGTCTCTGAAGGTTGTGACGAACCTGCAGGACGGACCGTCGTAGGCACGACGGGCCGTCACAGGTTGCGTAATCCCAATCTGGGTCGAATTTCTGGGTAAGTTTTAAAGGGGAGTTTTGGACTATTCTTGCTATAATTATAAATTTCGTGGGTCAATGTTAATAACTCAAATTCTTGGGGGTGTAAAGGAGATGACCTTGAGTTACTTATTGGGTTATTTCCTCATCTTTTATACCTAATTATTTGCTAATTAGGGAAAAGAGAGAGAGTTTGGAAGAAGAAAAAATAGAGAGAAGAAGGAGAGAAAGAAACGATCGATAGAGAGAGACAACCAAAGAGGAAACAAAAAGCTTTGAGAGATTGCTTGCTTGATCAAGAATCCTTGGTGAAGGTAGGTTATGGTTTTGATACTATTCGTAGTAAACTCTTAATAGTGAATGATATGTATTGGTAGTATTGTAAACCCTTCTATATGCTTAATTGTATGCTTGCATGAATGTGATTATGTGATTGTGATAAAATAAGCATAATGAAGCTTTTGAATCCAAAATCTTGAAGAACCCTAATTTACCTTGAGATTGATGATGCCTTGGTATAAAAGAAGGCTTGATGAATTGATAGAATGATGTTAGTGGATCGGAGTGTCACGTTCCGACACATAGTATTAGGGGATCGGGTGTCACGAACCGACACGTAGAATTAGGGGATCGGAGTGTCACGTTCCGACATAGTATTAGGGGATCGGGTGTCACGAACCGACACGTAGAAGTAGGGGATCGGAGTGTCACGTTCCGACACATAGTATTAAGGGATCGAGTGTCACGAACCGACACGTAGAAGTAGGGGATCGGAGTGTCACGTACGGAGTGTCACGTTCCGACACATAGTATTAGGGGATCGGGTGTCACGAACCGACACGTAGAATTAGGGGATCGGAGTGTCACGTACCGACACATAGTAGTAGGGGATCGGAGTGTCACGTACCGACACAAGAGGAAGAAAGATAATGAATCTTGAGAGATGTTAATTTACTCAATGTAATGAACCTAATTCCCAAAATGAGTGTGGTATTGAGGCTTGAGTCCTCATGGATGAACTTGGTAGTACTTATTGATGATTATAGTACTTGTTGCTACATGTTGAGTATTGTAGTTGATTTATTATATGAACTGATATATACTATTTTCTATTTTGAGTTGGCCGATGATACCTACTCAGTACTTGTGTTTTGTACTGACCCCCTACTTGTTGTTTCTTTCTTTGTTATTTGGGGAATGCAGCAAACGTACCGTCGTCTTCAACTCAGCAGCAATTCTAGCCAGTCTTCATTACACCGGATTTCAGGGTGACTAATGCTTCTAGCTTGGACTGGATCTTCTCTTCAATGTCTTGATGCCTTGAACTTCCGGCATGGACTAGCCTTTTATTTATTTTAGCTTCTTAGATACTTTTATATTAGTAACTTGAGGATAGATGTTCTTGTGATGATGACTTCCAGATTTTGGGGATAATGGGTTATAAATTTTAGAAGTTATTTAATTGTTTTCGTTAATGAGTTTTAAGTCTTCCGCTTTGTATTTTGTTCAATATGTTGGGGTTTTAGATTGGTTGGTTTGCTCACATAGTAGGATAAGTGTGGGTGCCACTCGCGGCTCGATTTTGGGTCGTGACAAAAGCAGAAGTGAAAAATCAATTAGATAGGAAAATCAAGAGATTTAGATCTGATAGGGGTGGTGAATATAGTACTTAAACTCTTGAAGGTTTTTGTGAGAAAAATGGTATCATACATGAGGTTAGTGCTCCCTATACTCCCCAACAAAATGGTGTAGCCGAACGGAAAAATAGAACTCTTAAGGAAATGATGAACTCTATGCTTTTAAGCTCTGGTCTATCTGACAATATGTGGCGAGAAGCAGTCTTGTCTGCATGTTATATTATTAATAGAGTCCTGCATAAGAAGTTAGATAAGCCTCATATGAGTTGTGGAAAGGGTTTGCTCCTAACTTGAAATTTCTGAAAGTGTGGAGGTGTTTGGCTAAGGTTGGTCTACCTGATTTTAAACGAGTAATCATTGGATCTAAGACTTCTAATACTGTCTTTATTGGTTATGCTCAAAATAGTGCTGCATATAGGCTTATGTCTCTAAGTTTTTTTAGCATATTTTTTCTTTGAAACATAATGTTTCGTGTGATGTACAAAATAATGCTTCTGCATCTATGTCAAACAATTATCATGTTGTGCCTTCTTCTAATGTTATTGCTACTGAGCATGAAAATGAACTCAAAAGGAGTAAAAGACGTAGAACTGAGACTAGTTTTGGTCCTGATTTTATCACTACTTTCCTAACTGAAAATTTTGATATTAATACTTTAAATGACGAGTTAGTGTCTATCTATTTAATAGAAGAAGACCCTAAGACTTATGATGAAGCAATGAGATCAATAGATGTTATATTTTGGAAAGAGATTATTAAAAGTGGATTAGACTCTATAGTTTCTAATCACACTTGGGATTTGTATGATTTACCTAAAGGTTGTAAATCCATAAGTAGCAACTGGATATTTAAGAATAAATTGAGACATGATGGTACAATTGATAAATATAAGGCTAAACTTGTGATTAGGGGTTTTAACCAAAAGAAAGGAGTTGATTACTTTGACACTTATTCTCCTATGATTAAAATAGCGACCATTAGAACTCTTATTGCTTTAGCCGCTATTCATGATTTAGTGGTACATCAAATGGATGTTAAAACAATCTTTCTAAATGGTGATTTAGAGGAAGAGATCTATATGACTCAACCTGAGGGTTTTGTGGTTCCAGGACAAGAGGATAAAGTATGCAAATTGAGGAAGTCATTGTATAGATTAAAACAAGCACCTAAGCAATGGTATGAAAAATTTAATATCACATTAGTGGATAATGACTTTGTTGTAAATTCATCTGATACATGTGTTTATTCTAAGATGATAGGTTCAGGTTGTGTCATTATACGTTTATATGTAGATGACATGTTAATCTTTGGTCCTAATGTGAATGTTATTAATGAGACTAAGAACTTTTTGTCTTCTAAATTTGAAATGAATGACCTTGGTGAAGCAGATGTGATTTTGGGAGTTAAAATCAAAAGAACTGTTAATGATTTCTCTTTGTGTCAGTCTCATTACATTGAAAAGATGTTGAAAAAGTTTGATTGTTTTGATATAGTTCCAGTGAGAACTTCTTATGATCCTAGAATACACTTGAAGAAGAATAAAGAATCTAGTGTTTGTCAAACTGAATATGCTAAAATAATTGGGAGTATAATGTCTCTCATGAAGTATACTCAGTCTGATATAGTTTATACTATTAGTAGATTGAGTAGATATACTCATAATCCCAGTAGTGAATACTGGAATGCTCTTCACCGGTTGCTAAGGTATTTGAGAGGTACTATGAATTGGTGTTTGCATTTTAACAAATATCCTGCTATTTTAGAAGGTTTTTGTGATGCAAACTAGATATCTGACAATGATGAAGTTAGCTCCACCAGTGGCTATGTGTTTACTTTGGGTGCAGGTGCTATTTTGTGGAAGTCTTCCAAACAGACTTGTATAGCACGTTCTACCATGGAATCAGAATTCATTGCTCTTGAGTTGGCAGGGCAAGAAGCTAAATGGCAGAGAAATCTTTTGGCAGATATTCCTTTGTGGGGAAGACAAGTTTCACCAGTTTCTCTTCATTGTGACTCACAGGCAGCAGTTGGAATCGCCAAAAATAGTGTGTACAATGGAAAAAAGAGACACATTCGCATCAGACATGGTGCGGTTAAACAGTTGTTGAAACTGGATGTTATTTTCTTGGAATATGTAAGGTTCGAGAGAAATTTGGCGGATCTTATGACCAAGGTCTTGACAAAAAAAATAATCCTTGAAACGTCGAGGGGGATAGGGCTAAAGCCCTTTGATTGAGGTAATATGGTGGACCTGTTAGGCCTTTGTAACACCCCGTATCCAAACCAGACCAAAAACCATTTTTTTAGAAAACCTGCAGGTGCAACCAACGTGGCCATCGATGGACCGTAGCCTGACCTACATGCTCAATACCCTTCAAGTACTGACGCATACGTGCGCTACATCTTCTCGTGATGTAGGTTCAGGTTCTCAGCATCCAGATCACGCATAGATTGATTTTCGATCTCCAGTTCAGCAGATTCAGTTGTGAGTCTTCATTCTCCGAGGACAACAGTCATGAGTTTCATTTCAGTCTTTTAGTAATTTAGTTTCAAATATCTCAGTTATAAAATATGTATATTTCCCATATTTTTAGATTAAAGTATGATTTATCTTCCGCATTCAGTTTATATTCTTTAGTATGCTCATGATCATGCCAGCAGGGTTAGCTTGGGATCACTTGTCGTCCTAGGTTCCGTATCCGCGTCTCGGGGGTAGCTCGGGGCATGGCAAAATTTGGTATCAGAGCTCTAGGTTTAATTGTCCTAGGATGTCTGAAAAGCCGCACTAAGTAGAGTCATTTTTATGGGTGTGAAGTGCACCGCATATAATGAGAGGGAGGCTATGAAGTGTTTTAGGAAAACTTTACTTTGTTGTTACTCTTATCATGCGTAAGGTATGATCTAATTCCATTCTAACTTGACGTTATACGTTTCAGATCATGCCTTCTCGTAGAGATGACGCTAGGAATGTGAATGCCAGGAACGCAAACGCAGCTCCTCCAATCCCAGATCAAAAAGTCTCAATGTTGAGTTCCGGAATGCCATACAGATGTTGGCTCAGAGTATGACCAACCAGAACAATCGGGTTCATGCTCCTGTGAATGAAAATGGTGGATCAGCAGCAGCAAAGGACCGTGACTTTGTTAGGATGAATCCGCCTGATTTCTTAGGATCATAGACTAATGAGGATCCTCAGAATTTCTTGTATGAGATCAAGAAGATCTTTGAGATAATGCAAGTCACTGGGAATTATTGGGTTGAGTTGGTATCATACCAGTTTAAGGATGTTGCTCATATCAGGTACACTCAGTGGAAGGAAAATAGGGTACAGATGCAGCTCCTATCACTTGGGATTGTTTTAGTGAGACTTTTCTCGACAGGTTTTTCCCAATAGAGTTGAGAGAAGCAAAAGCTCAGGAATTCATGAACTTGAGGCAGGGAAACATGACGGGCCAAGAGTATGGGCTGAAGTTTAACCAAATCTCCAGGTACGCTCCTCACATGGTTGCTAACTCCAAGGCTTAGATGAATAAGTTCTTGTATGGAGTGTCAGATTTGGTGAAAACAAAGTGCAGAAATGCTATGTTACTGTGAGATATGAACATCTCTAGGCTTATGACTCATGCTTAGCAGGTTGAGGGTGATAAGCTTAGGGAACATGCCAAGGAGAATAAGAAGGCTAGGAATGGGAACTATGACTATTCTCACCAGAAATCGGGTGGTGGAAATCACTCGCAGAGTCAGAAGAAGTTTTCAGCTCCAGCCCCTTCATCAGCTAGTGTTCCATTCTCCAAGAACACCTATGACCAGAAGGTTAGAGCACCAGGCTCTAAGTCTCAAGAAGTGTTGCAAGCACCAAGACTTACCCCATTTGCCCTAAGTGTATAAGAACCATCCATGCGAGTGCCTTGTAGGAAAGGAAGGGTGTTTTGGGTGCGGTCAGTCTGGTCACAGGTTGAGGGATTATCCTTCTAGACAGGGTCAAGGAGGTGGTAATAGTAGAGCTCTGTCTACAACTTCATCATCACCAGCAAGTCGCCCCACTCAGCAGGGTAACTCATCTGGTACATGTGGAAATAAGCGCCAGAACAGATTATATGCTCTTCAGGCTCGCCAGGATCAGGAAGGTTCTCCTGATGTAGTCACTGGTACGTTACGAGTCTTTCACCTTGATGTTTATGCATTGTTAGATACAGGGGCAACTTTTTCCTTTGTAACTCCTACATAGCAGTCTAATTCACTGTCAGTCAAGAAATTCTCTCAGAACGTTTCTCAGTCTCTACTCCAGTTGGTGACCCAGTTATAGCTAAATGGGTATACAGAAATTGCTCTGTCACAGTCTCTCAGAAAGTCACCTCAGCAAATCTTGTAGAGTTAGAAATTGTAGACTTCGATGTCATTCTAGGCAAGGATTGGTTACATTCATGTTATGCCTCAGTCGATTGTTGAACTAGGATTGTTCGTTTTCAGTTTCCAGACGAACCAATCTTAGAATAAAAGTGTAGTAGCTTAGTGCCTATGGGTCAATTTATTTCTTACATTAAGGCCAGAAATATGATCTCTAATGGTTATCTATATCATTTACTTCAGGTTAAGGATTGTAGCTCAGAAACCCCAACTCTTGAGTCAGTTCCACTAGTCAGTGAGTTTCCATAAGTGTTTTTCCAGAAGATCTTCCAGGAGTTCCTCCCGAAAGGGAAATTGACTTTTGAATTGATATCCTTCCAGATACCCAGCTTATTTCTATTCCTCTTTACATAATGGCTCCAGCAGAGCTTAAGGAATTCAAGGAGCAGTTGAAAGACCTTCTAGATAAGGATTTCATCAGACCTAGTATTTCTCCATGGGGTGCACCAGCGTTGTTCGTAAAAAAAAAGATGGTCTCTCAGAATGTGCATTGACTATAGACAATTGAACAAGGTCACAATCAAGAATAAGTATCCCATCCCCAGGATTGATGACTTGTTTGACCAACTTCAGGGTGCTAGCCATTTCTCAAAGATAGACCTCAGATCGGGTTATCATCAGCTTAGAGTCAGAGATAGTGACATTCTAAAAACAGCCATCAGAACTCGGTATTGTCATTATGAATTTGTAGTTATGTCATTTGGACTAACCAATGCTCCTGCAGCTTTCATGGATTTGATGAACAGAGTATTCACACAGTACTTGGACTTGTTCGTTATCGTCTTTATTGATGATATCCTCATTTACTCTAGGAATGAGGAAGAACATGCAAGTCATTTGAGAGTTGTTCCGCAGACTCTCAAAGATCTCCAGTTATTCGCTTAGTTTAGCAAATGTGAGTTCTGGTTGCAATCCATTGCATTTTTGGTCACATTGTATCTAGCGAGGGAATCCGAGTGGATTCGCAGAAGATAGAAGCAGTGAAACAATGGCCTAGGCCTACCTCTGTTATAGATATCAGAAGTTTCTTAGGTTTGGCGGGTTATTATAGAAGGTTCGTGGAAGGATTTTCATCAATAGCCTCACCATTGACTAGGTTGACTCAGAAGACGGTCAAGTTCCAATGGTCATATTATTGTGAGAAAAGCTTTGCAGAATTAAAGACTAGATTAACTACAACTCCTGTTTTGACTCTACCAGAGAGTTCAAATGGTTATGTGATCTATTGTGATGCATCAAGAGTAGGTCTAGGTTATGTGTTGATGCAGCGATATAAGGTTATAGCTTATGCTTCTAGACAGCTTAAGGTGCATGAGAAGAACTATCCAAATCATGACCTCGAGCTTGCAGCAGTGGTGTTTGCACTTAAGATCTGGAGGCACTATTTGTATGGTGTACATGTAGATGTGTTCACTGACCATAAGAGCCTCCAGTATGTGTTCACACAAAAAGAGTTGAATCTTCGCCAGAGGAGATGGCTTGAGTTCCTTAAGGATTATGATATGAGTATGCATTATCTTCGTGGTAAGGCGAATGTAGTAGCAGACGCTCTTAGTAGACTATATATGGGTAGTGTAGCCCATGTTGAGGAAGAAAGGAAGGAGCTAGTGAAGGATGTTCACAGGCTTGCTCGCTTAGGAGTTCGCCTTATGAGCATATCAGACAGCGCTGTAACAGTTCAGAATGGGGCAGAATTGTCACAACCCAAAATCATACCCTAGAAGATAGGGTGCAATCTCGGATTGCGACCGGCGTCGTCGAACTCTCAGAGTTCTAAGACAAGCCTCATTCATATCATTCATTGCATATACATAGTGAAAAGTAGTGCGGAATTAAAACTTTTCACTAAAACATAATATAGTCTTTAAAACTCTTTCATATAAAAGTAATAGAAATGCTAAGTCTCAATCTCATCAACTTAAGACACAAGAGTACTTTAATACGAAAATAGAAATAACATAGTCTTATTACAATACTTCATAAAAGAAACATAAAACGACATATATGCCCTCGAAACAAATGAGGACATACTTCAATCTTCTACTCGGACGATCCTTCTAAGCCCAAGTCTTCTTCTCCAAAAGCTCCTTACCTACCAAGGACTATAGATAGAAAATAAAGCATGGAATTAGTACAATCACATGTACTAAGTATGGCTATATGCATAAAATCATGAAAACGGACTTTATTGGAAATATGAATCTTTTCATTTGGAACTCATAGATTAAACATAAGAACATCATTTATCAATTAAGAAACACATAAGATAACAATTAACCAAAAATAACATTTTAAAGGCTAACTTTACAGTGAGTTCACTTCACTGTACAGTAAAGTCCAAACCTTCCTTTTTAACATCTTCTAGCATGTAATTCCCTCACTTAAAGTCATCCTAAGATTCACTTAAGTCACACAAAGAGAGACCGCCCATACACCCTCTCTAGATGTGCCGAAATGACCCTTAAGATTACCTACAATGAGTCACATACATAATTAAAAAACAATCATAAACATCAATGTAAGATTCCTCTAGCAAAGGTCATTTCCAAGGTTCACTTGAGTGAGTGTGGAGCGACCGCCCATACAATCTCTATCACACACACAAGAGATCCTATAGACTACCTCAAATAGAATCATTCTCACTAAACACACCAACACTTAAATCAGAAGAAATTCTCTTTCCAAAGCCTATCAAAAGACCTACTTAAGTAAATCAAGAAGATATGTCGATAGTACAATGACCTCTCCAAGAATTACCTAAATAGTCCTTAAGACTTCCTAAGGTTTAGATCATGTCAACAAGATTAACCAACTTCCCTAACTAGAGTCATCCTCAAGACTTCCAAAGATAAGACATGAAGAGACCATCCTTTCATGTCCTCCTCATACTTTAGCTAAGGAATGCTTAAGTCACTTTAGATTAAGTACTCATTCATTTAAATAGTTACTAACATAGGTCATTAGTTCAATAGTTCATTAAGACTCATACATCACATAAGACACTCACATAAAGCATCACATAAGACACTCACATAATGGATCACATAATGGTGTTTGGACAAGACCTATGAACTCCACATAACACCTTCAAAGTCTATTGTGCAATGTCTAGATAGCGTCCCATACCACCACCTAAACCTCATAAACTTATCTAATGCTAAAAGGTATTCCACATTATGAGAATAGGCAATAACCTACATAGACCATGGTAGCAAGACATGGAATCCGAAATTCTATCCTACTTCGATGAGGTTGTTCTACTTGCCAATGGTAGAACTTGGACACATCCCATGTAGGCACATGGTTAAGGAATATGAAGAGCTTAATAAGCATTCAGTTTGTTCTTTAACTGAATCCACTTAACCCTACTCATACTCACTCGGTGCTAGCCTTCGTTCTCATAGATTAGTTCACATTAAGGTTCATATAAATAGGTCCTTATCTAGTTCATGACCCCCTTTACATTCACCCTATCAAAGCAAGTTCCACTAGGGCATATCTCACTTTAGCGACAAGAAGCTCATAGCGATTTTCTTAAGGTATGATATGATGCCGTTCTAGCCAACCATACCTAAGTCCATCACTCATAACATGAAGGATACCATTACGGCTAACTACTTCACAATTCATAACCTCGCCACTAGGTTCAAGGTTCCACATAACATTGACCTTCTTATCATTAAGGTCCTACCTATATTTATTATTCAAGACTAAGAGTTATAACACCCTATATCAAGACATCACATACTCATAACCATATATACATCAAGTAAGAGATACAAGTCAACCAAGACAAGACATCACATACTTCACCTTTAACCCATAATACAAGTCATTCTAGAAACACTTCTAAAACAACCTAACACCTTCAGGTCATCCTATATATCATCATAACATTATTAATATACTCCACATAGACTCACTAAGTCAAATAGGAATAACCAAGACTTAACCCTAACACTATACTCATAATGTCAAGTCAAAGTCTAACATTATCACTTAAGGCAACTTAACTAGAAGAATACATACATGACTATATAACTTCACATGTAGATAAGTAATGACATACTCACATCATCAACTACACAAATAGCCACATATCTTCAAGTAATTGCCAATAAGGTCATGCTCATAATATCGCATAAAGTAACGCCGACAAGGCCACATCAATTGCAAGTAAAATACATAACACCGCCACCATAAGTGGACCATACCAATCACAATAATATCGAAGTATAATTAATATCAAATTAAGGAAAATGGGGCAGCATACCTTCATCCCTTATCCACACCTCAATTCAATGCCAAATCAACCAATTCAACATCACAAGGCCCTTACCCATGGCCATGAACAACAATTCAAAGCAATAACCATAAAACTCAATGAATCTACATCAATTCAATCTAGGTTTAACAATCTAATATCAATTATATATCAATTGAACACAATTATTATATCATTAGAAAGCCCATAAGAAACTACACAACAATTCATCAATATAAGCTTAATATCAAGTAACCCAAAAAGTAGTCAAAACTAGGGTTCATCAATTCACATGGTTTCATAGGTAATTTATGTTGAAATCATCAATACAATATCAATTAGATCATAATTCAATGTTTAGAAATCATTTATGCAAGAACCCATGGTAGAATCCCGAAATTGGACAATTCACTTTAGAAAACTTTGTAAAACACTTTGAGAATTGGGCTCCTTGATGAAATAAGTTTCAAGGATCAAAAGCCATACCTAAAGGATGATAATTCTTCACTTTGATGAAAAATTCTCCTTCAAAACGCCACACCAAGCGGATCTTTCAAGTTGGACTTCAATGGAGTCTTTGGAATTTCTAAGGGACTTTGGGGTTTTGATTTTAGAAGAATGAATTATTCTAAGTGTTAAACCCTTATATACTCATCTAAAATACCCATAAGACCCTTAATAAACCGCCTAAACTCTTATTTGGATGTGGGTGAATTTACAAGTTCACCCTTAACTTGGCAGAAAATCTGCGCAGGTGAATTTGGATGCGACGACTTGCTTGTGACGGGGCATCACGGGTGCAACGGCCCGTCATGGACCTCCGTTGCAAGCTCCAGTGGCTTGCCAAGGTTCCCCTCTACACCCTTGGACAATTCCCCCACGACGGAACCTTGTGACGGGGCGTCACAGCCATGACAGGCCGTCGACTGCTCCGTCGCCAAGGCTGCCTGGGGCAGCCTGCCATCAGGTTTTGGGTCCTTTCCTCAAGGACCCTTTGATGGTCCTTGGGGATAATTTCCCAGACGTTTCCAACCCAAATATGATAATCTATGAGTTTAACACCTCTCACATGAATTTCATCTAAAACGAACACGTAAAACTCGACGAACCTTGCCTAGACGTACAAGGTCGACTCAAGGCACATCTTTCGAATGCCTTGGACGTTCTTAGTCGTTTGGCCTCCAAACTTCACGAAACTTTAACCACTGCCTATACATGCTATAATAACTCTATTAATAACCTTAAAACACCATGAAACACACATAAACACATAGAACCATATAAGAGACATTTAGGTGACTTAGTCGTCAAACGTCTTAGTCATCCCTTGACGTTTGACTTCCAACACCTCTAATACTTTAGCTACTGCCCATATACCACATATTAAACATATTTAGGACCTTAGAACACTAAGACCAACATGTTAGGATCTAGAACACCTAAGCTATTTTCAAGGTCTTACAATCTCCCCCACTTGGACAACATTCGTCCTCGAATGACACTTGCCACTCTCCGAACACTTCCAAGATTAGAGAGTCAACTAGCAGAACATAACCAAGCCATACAACACATATCAAGAAGAAATCATCAATTTCACATAATCAAGAGATTCACAATACAACAAGAAACTAGAAGACAATTCTATAACTCATTATGCTACAAAACTCACATGCTTCAATCCTATTAGCAAAAACTCATTTTATATTCAACATCATACTCATCTACATCAGTTCTAATCACATAACAAGAATTTTAGACCAAAGAATCAAATAGCCATTTTTACAAAAACTTTACATTGAGCAGTTCATAAAGAAACAGTGATTTTAGCAACTTTTTTTCCAAAAATGCAATTTTTAGGCAATTCTCTATATAGTCATGCTAATATGCAAGATAACATCATGTAAACACATCATACAACATGCTCAAAGCTTCATAAAACACACAATGCAAGAATTAAATGAAATTCAATTTCAACCGAACTCCTAAACATCATGCACATGCAACAATTCAAGAACTTCTATCCCATCTACAAACTATACTCCCCCACTTAGAAGGAACCCATACTATCAAAAGAGAAACAAAAACTTACCAACATCATCATCACCATCACCCGACTTCTCAATTCTAGTACGGAGTGCATAGAAACGCCTCTTAGTTGGAGCATCTTCCTTTGGAACACTAGGCTCAACCCTCTTACCCTCCTTCCTAGAAGCAATGTTTGGACAATCTCTCACTTTGTGCCCATCCTTTCCACAACCAAAGCAACTACCGGTACCCAATAGACACTCACCATAGTGAATCTTGCCACAATTGGCACAAGTAGGCTTGCTATCCTTATAACCACCTCCTTTCTCAAACTTTTTCTTAGGAACTCTAGGTCCATCTTGAGTTTGAACTCTTTTCTTGAACCTAGGTTGCACTTGGTCACTAGCAACACCCCTTTTATAACTTCTAGCCATCCTTCTAAGTTTAGACTCCTCAATAGATTGGGCATACACCATGAGTCTAGATAGGGTCATATTATCATGTAGTATAGTCGCATAGCATTCTTCCCTCACTAAGTCTCTCAACCTAGATGTCATAGTGCTCTCCATAACCCTAGGCACCATACTCAAATTGATTTGAGTAGTTACGGCTTGAGCTAAAGCCCTCAAAGCCTCTCCAATCACCCTATTAGACAACTCCGGTACCTCATTACCTCCTCCTATATTAGAAACATGATCACCTTGGGGAGGCACTTGATCACCTTGCCCATCTTGGACACCTTGCTCATCTTGAGAAACTTGCTCAACTTGAGGAACCTCCTCATTCACGCTCTCCTCTTCCAACCTTCTAGCGGCCATCCTCCTAGTAAACACAAGGAAACTCATAAGAAGGATAATCATAACATTTACTCTACTGCACGATATAGGAGTAGAAAAGAAGGAAAACTCTATTGTCCTATAGCCTCTTTCCCATAGATATGTCGCGATTCACACCGATGGTTAAGACTCTACTAGACGTGACTTGATGAGACTTTTTGATACCTAATACTACTTTCACCAATCCTATGCTCTGATACCAACTTTGTCACAACCCGAAATCATACCCTAGAAGATAGGGTGCAATCTCGGATTGCGACCGGCGTCGTCGAACTCTCAGAGTTCTAAGACAAGTCTCATTCATATCATTCATTGCATATACATAGTGAAAAGTAGTGCGTAATTAAAACTTTTCACTAAAACATAATATAGTCTTTAAAACTCTTTCATATAAAAGTAACAGAAATGCTAAGTCAAAATCTCATCATTTTAAGACACAAGAGTACTTTAATATGAAAATAGAAATAACATAGTCTTATTACAATACTTCATAAAAGAAACATAAAATGACATATATGCCCTCGATACAAATGAGGACATACTTCAATTCTTCTACTCGGACGATCCTTCTAAGCCCAAGTCTTCTTCTCCAAAAGCTCCTTACCTACCAAGGACTATAGATAGAAAATAAAGCATGGAATTAGTACAACCACATGTACTAAGTATGGCTATATGCATAAAATCATGAAAACGGACTTTATTGGAAATATGCATCTTTTCATTTGGAACTCATAGATTAAACATAAGAACATAATTTATCAATTACGAAACACATAATATAACAATTAACCAAAAATAACATTTTAAAGGCTCACTTTACACTGAGTTCACTTCACTGTACAGTGAAGTCCCTTCACTGTTACAGTGAAGTCCAAACCTTCCTTTTTAACATCTTCTAGCATGTAATTCCCTCACTTAAAGTCATCCTAAGATTCACTTAAGTCACACAAAGAGAGACCGCCCATACACCCTCTCTAGATGTGACGAAATGACCCTTAAGATTACCTACAATGAGTCACATACATACTTAGAAATCAATCATAAACATCAATGTAAGATTCTTCTACCAAAGGTCATTTCCAAGGTTCACTTGAGTGAGTGTGGAGCGACCGCCCATACAATATCTATCACACACACACAAGAGATCCTATAGACTACCTCAAATAGAATCATTCACATTAAACACACCAACACTTAAATTAGAAGACATTCTCTTTCCAAAGCCTATCAAAAGACCTACTTAAGTAAATCAAGAAGATATGTCCATAGTACAATGACCTCTCCAAGAATTACCTAAATAGTCCTTAAGACTTCCTAAGGTTTAGATCATGTCATAACTAAGAGTTATAACACCCTATATCAAGACATCACATAATCATAACCATTTATACATCAAGTAAGAGATACAAGTCAACCAAGACAAGACATCACATACTTCACTTTTAACCCATAATACAAGCCATTCTAGAAATACTTCTAAAACAACCTAACACCTTCAAGTCATCCTATATATCATCATAACATTATTAATATACTCCAAATAGACTCACTAAGTCAAATAGGAATAACAAGACTTAACCCTAACACTATACTCATAATGTCAAGTCAAAGTCTAACATAATCACTTAAGGCAACATAACTAGAAGAATACATACATGACTATATAACTTCACATGTAGATAAGTAATGACATACTCACATCATCAACTACACAAATAGCCACATATCTTCAAGTAATTGCCAATAAGGTCATGCTCATAATATCGCATAAAGTAACGCCGACAAGGCCACATCAATTGCAAGTAAAACACATAACACCGCCACCATAAGTGGACCATACCAATCACAATAATATCAAAGTATAATTAATATCAAATTAAGGAAAACGGGGCAGCATACCTTCATCCCTTATCCACACCTCAATTCAATGCCAAATCAACCAATTCAATATCACAAGGCCCTTACCCATGGCCATGAACAATAATTCAAAGCAATAACCATAAAACTCAATGAATCTACATAAATTCAATCTAGGTTTAATCAATTATATATCAGTTGAACACAATTCTTATATCATTAGAAAGCCCATAAGAAACTACACAACAATTCATCAATATAAGCTTAATATCAAGTAACCTAAAAAGTAGTCAAAATTAGGGTTCATCAATTCACATGGGTTCATAGGTAATTTATGTTGAAATCATCAATTAGATTATAATTTAATGTTTAGAAATTATTTATGCAAGAACCCATGGTAGAATCCCGAAATTGGACAATTCGCTTTAGAAAACTTTGTAAAACATTTTGAGAATTGGGCTCCTTGATCAAATAAGTTTCAAGGATCAAAAGCCATACCTCAAGGATGATAATTCTTCACTTTGATGAAGAATTCTCCTACAAAACGCCACACCAAGCTGATCCTTCAAGTTGGACTTCAATGGAGTCTTTGGGATTTCTAAGGGACTTTGGGGTTTTGATTTTAGAAGAATGAATTATTCTAAGTGTTAAACACTTATATACTCATCTAAAATACCCATAAGACCCTTAATAAACTGCCTAAACTCTTATTTGGACGTGGGATGAATTTACAAGTTCACCCCTAACTTGGCAGAATATCTGCGTAGGAGAACTTGGCTGCGATGACTTGCTTGTGACGGGGCGTCACGGGTGCAACGGCCCGTCATAGACCTCCGTTGCAATCTCCAGTGGCTTGACAAGGGTCCCCTCTACACCCTTGGACAAGGCCCCCACTACGGAACCTTGTGATGGGGCGTCACAGCCATGACAGGCCGTCGACTGCTCCGTCGCCAAGGCTGCCTGGGGCAGCCTGCCATCAGGTTTTGGATCCTTTCCTCAAGGACCCTTTGTTGGTCCTTGGGGAAAATTTCCCAGACGTTTCCAACCTAAATACGATCATCTATGAGTTTAACACCTCTCACATGAATTTCATCCAAAACGAACACGTAAAACTCGACGAAACGCGCCTAGACATACAAGGTCGACTCAAGGCACATCTTTCGAATGCCTTGGACGTTCTTAGTCGTTTGACCTCCAAACTTCACAATACCTTAACCACTGCCTATACATGCTATAATAACTCTATTAAGAACCTTAAAACACCATGAAACACACATAAACACATAGAACCACATAAGAGACATTTAGGTGACTTAGTCGTCAAACGTCTTAGTCATCCCTTGACGTTTGACTTCCAACACCTCTAATACTTTAGCTACTGCCTATATACCACATATTAAACATATTTACAACATTATAACACTAATACCAACATTTTAGGCTTTAGAACACCTAAGCTATTTTCAAGGTCTTACAAGAATCTTCTTTAGTAGTGGAGGTTAAGGAAAAGCAAGACAGTGATCCAATCTTGCTTGAACTTAAGGGTGCAGTCCATAATCAGAGAGTGGAGGTTTTCTCCCAAGGGGGAGATGGTGTACTTCGCTACCAAGTTAGATTGTGTGTTCCTGATGTGGGCGAGTTGATACAGCATATTCTTGCAGAAGCCTATAACTCCAGATATTCTATTCATTCAGGTGCCACTAAGATGTACCGCGATATGCGGGAAGTCTATTGGTGGAATGGCATGAAGAGGGATATAGCAGATTTTGTGAGTAAGTGCCAAAATTGCTAGCAAGTCAAGGTAGAACATCAGAAACCAGGAAGTATGACTCAAGAGATCGATATTCCTACTTGGAAGTGGGATGTGATTAATATGGATTTCATCACGGGGTTACCTCGTACTCGCGGACAGCATGACTCCATTTGGGTAATAGTTGATAGGATTACTAAGTCTTCTCGCATTTCGGCGGTCAAGACTACAGATTCGGCAGAGGACTATGCCAAGCTTTACATTAATGAAATTGTGAGGTTGCATGGGGTTCCTTTGTCTATCATCTCAGATAGAGGTCCTCAGTTTACCTTTCATTTCTGAAAGTCATTTTAGAAGGGTCTTGGTACTCAAGTTAACCTTAGCACAGCATTTCATCCGCAGACGGATGGACAGGCAGAGCTTACCATTCAGACCCTAGAGGATCTGTTGAGATCTTGTGTGATTGATTTAAAAGGTAGTTGGGATGATTACCTTCTTCTGATTGAGTTCGCCTACAACAATAGCTACCATTCCAGCATTCAGATGGCCCCTTATGAGGCACTGTATGGGCGTAGATGTAGATCTCATGTTGGTTGGTTTGAAGTAGGTGAAGTAGTTTTGATAGGGCCAGATTCAGTCCTTCATGCTATGGAGAAAGTGCAACTCATTCGAGATAGACTTAAGACAGCCCAGAGTCGTCAGAAATCTTATGCAGATGTACAGAAAAGGGACTAGAGTTCAAAGTTGATGATTGGATTTTCCTGAAAGTCTCACCTATGAAAGGGGTGATGAGATTTGGCAAGAAAGGGAAGCTCAGTGCTAGATATGTAGGCCCTTACAAAATCTTGAAAATGGTTGGCAAAGTGGCATATGAGTTAGAGTTACCAGCAGACTTAGCAGCAGTGCATCCGGTCTTCCACATCTCACTCTTGAAAAAATGTGTGGGTGACCCAATATCTATAGTGACATTAGAGAGTGTGGAGGTGAAAGATAATCTTTCTTATGAGGATGTACCAGTTGAGATTCTTGACCGTTAGAATAGAATGTTGAGAAACAAAGAAGTCGCTTATGTCAAGGTTTTGTGGAGGAGTCAGTCCGTAGAGGGAGCTACTTGGGAAGCAGAAGCAGCCATGAAAGCCAAGTATCCTCACCTCTTTCCTTCCGATTCCACTCCAGCTAGAGATAATAGTTCCTCTTCAATTTTCCATTCATTCATGTGTGAATTCAGTCTTAGAATCATGCTCCCTCAGTTTGTACTTGCATTTTCAGCATATTTGCATGTTCTCAGAAACTCAGTTCTCAGTGTTTAGTACTAGGGTTTGCAGATCTCTCCCTCTATTTCAGCTAGTTTAGTCTTCATTCGAGGACAAATGTTCCCAAGGGAGAGATAATGTAACACCCCGTATCCAAAATAGACCAAAAACCAGTTTTTTAGAAAACCTGCAGGTGCAACCAACGTGGCCATCGACGGACTGTATCCTGACCCACGGTTCGTCCTGCACATCCGTCAATGTGGTCAGAAACCCCCAAAATCTCAGCCCAGGAAAATTTGGTTAAGTCCTGATCGACGGACGAACCTACGGTCCGTAGTTTGTGACCGTCGATCGACACCCCATTCACCCACTCTCTGACAAGAATCACGATTGACCAGCACGGTCCGTAGGTGGGAATTAGGAGCATATTAGGGGGGTAATGCAGTTGGGTCAACTTCAAATGATTATAACTCTTAGCACAAAATGAATTAGGTGTCCCATGACATACCAAAAGATAGATAGTTGAATTAGGTTTCCATAGCCACCAATCTTGCTAAAATCAGAGATCCAAGTAAAACGTTATGTGCTAAAGGTCTGTCGAACAGATCCAACCTACGGACCAAACGATGGACCGTCGATTGAACAACGGACCGTCTGTTCAGGTCATCGTTTGGTCCGGCAGCAACTTACACAGGGGTCTTTTGGTCTTTTCTCACTTTGTTTAAACTCTAAGATACGTCGTTTTGACCCTAAATCATCAGATTTAGTCAGTTTAAGCCTAGAAACATAACTAAAACTTATCTAAGTCAAATTATTAATTAAACTTAAAAAAAATTAGAAGAAAGAAAGGAGAAAAATGTCAAGAACCCTAGTTCAAGAACACAGCAAGGTTCCAGCAATTTCAGCCCCAAAACCTAAGTGTTTTTTCTGTAAATTTCATCACCAGGTATGTGGGATTTCACTAGTGGGTTCCTTTCACCCAAATTTCAGTCAGATTCTTGATTCTCATATCATGATTAAACCTAGGGTTTCTAGAACTTCAACAGAACTTCATTAATTAATTAGTTATGTGTTCCAAATCAGATTTCCATGTTATTACTCAAATCGTTGCATGAATTTCAGAACCCTTGTTATGTATTTCTTTAGTTCTTGAATTACACATGCTGAGTCAGATATTTCAGTTATTCAGTTATACATGTCTCAGTTATTAATGAATCATTATCAGATTAAATGTTGCATTCTCAGCATGTTTAGTTTTGAGTAATCCTGTATTTTACAGAAATTCAGACATAATCAATTAACTACATAGATCAATGGGAGTAGCATAATACCGAGTTGGACTAGGGTTCAGCGTACCTAATTAGTCCTAGAACTACTAGCCAAGTAGGTTGTAAGTCCCCTCTGTGGGCATCAGTTTAGTGATCACGCTAGCATGCCTTTATACCTCTGGTGGGGTATATTAGGTCCTCTCGATGAGGCGTATACATCGGACTCCACATTTAGATCATGTGGTTTTATTATCGGTTATTAGTAGATCCCACAGTTCAGTTAGACTCTCTTGCATTGACCATTTATCAGTATACTCAGTATTCAGTTTCAGCATGTTATAAATTGGTCACTTCATCCAGTTAACTCAGAATTTTGTATATCATGTTCAGATTATTATACTTGCTTTTGTGCTTGTTCAGTTATGTTTTATTTCAGCTTTATTCTATCCTACATGCTCAGTACCCTTCAAGTCCTGACGCATACGTGTGCTACATCTTCTCGTGATGTAGGTTCAGGTTCTCAGCATCCAGATCACGCATAGATTGATTTCCGATCTCCAGTTCAGCAAATTCAGTTGTGAGTCTTCATTCTCCGAGGACAAAAGTCATGAGTTTCATTTCAGTCTTTTAGTAATTTAGTTTCAAATATCTCAGTTATAAAATATGGATATTCCCCATATTTTTAGATTAAAGTATGATTTATCTTCCGCATTCAGTTTATATTCTTTAGTATGCTCATGATCATGCCAGCAGGGTTAGCTTGGGATCACTTGTGGTCCTAGGTTCCATGTCCGCGTCTCGGGGGTAGCTCGGGGCATGAAAAAATTTGGTATCATAGCTCTAGGTTTTAGTGTCCTAGGATGTCTGAAAAGCTGCACTAAGTAGAGTCATTTTTATGGGAGTGAAGTGCACCGCATCTAATGAGAGGGAGGCTATGAAGTGTTCTAGGAAAACTTCACTTTGTTATTACTCTTATCGTGCGTAAGGTATGATCTAATTCCATTCTAACTTGACGTTATATGTTTCAGATCATGCCTTCTCGTAGAGCTAACGCTAGGAATGTGAATGCCAGGAACGGAAACGCAGCTCCTCCAATCCCAGATCAAGAAGTCTCCAATATTGAGTTCAGGAATGCCATACAGATGTTGGCTCAGAGTATGACCAACCAGAACAATCGGGTTCATGCTCCTGTGAATGAAAATGGTGGATCAACAGCAGCAAAGGACCGTGACTTTGTTAGGATGAATCCGCCTGAGTTTTTCGGATCATAGACTAATGAGGATCCTCAGAATTTCTTGTATGAGATCAAGAAGATCTTTGAGGTAATGCAAGTCACTGGGAATTATTGGGTTGAGTTGGCATCATACCAATTTAAGGATGTCGATCATATCAGGTACACTCAGTGGAAGGAAAATAGGGTACAGATGCAGCTCCTATCACTTGGGATTATTTTAGTGAGACTTTTCTCGACAGGTTTTTCCCAATAGAGTTGAGAGAAGCAAAAGCTCAGGAATTCATGAACTTGAGGCAGGGAAACATGATGGTCCAAAAGTACGGGCTGAAGTTTAACCAAATCTCCAGGTATGCTCCTCACATGGTTGCTAACTCCAAGGCTCAGATGAATAAGTTCTTGTATGGAGTGTCAGATTTGGTGAAAATAGAGTGTAGAAATGCTATGTTACTTGGAGATATGAACATCTCTAGGCTTATGACTCATGCTCAGCAGGCTGAGGGTGATAAGCTTAGGGAACATGCCAAGGAGAATAAGAAGGCTAGGAATGGGAACTATGACTATTCTCACCAGAAATCAGGTGGTGGAAATCGCTCACCGAGTCAGCAGAAGTTTTCAGCTCCAGCCCCTTCATCAGCTAGTGTTCCATCCTCCAAGAAGAGGTATGACCAGAAGGTTAGAGCACCAGGCTCTAAGTCTCAAAAAGTGTTGCAAGCACCAAGACTTACCACATTTGCCGTAAGTGTATAAGAACCATCCATGCGAGTGCCTTGTAGGAAAGGAACAGTGTTTTAGGTGCGGTCAGTCTGGTCACAGGTTGAGGGATTATCCTTCTAGACAGGGTCAAGGAGGTGGTAATGGTAGAGCTCTGTCTACAACTTCATCATCAGCAGCAAGTCGCCCCACTCAGCGGGGTAACTTATCTGTTATAGGTGGAAATAAGCACTAGAATAGGTTATATGCTCTTCAGGATCGCCAGGATCAGGAAGGTTCTCTTGATGTAGTCACTGGTACGTTACGAGTCTTTCACCTTGATGTTTATACATTGTTAGATCCAGGGGCAACTCTTTCCTTTGTAACTCCTACATAGCAGTCCAATTCACTGTCAGTCCAGAAACTCTCTCAGAACCTTTCTCAGTCTCTACTCCAGTTGGTGACCCAGTTATAGCTAGACGGGTATACAGAAATTGTCCTGTCACAGTCTCTCAGAAAGTCACCTCAGCAGATCTTGTAGAGTTAGAAATGGTAGACTTCGATGTCATTCTAGGCAAAGATTGGCTACATTCATATTATGCCTCAGTCGATTGTAGAACTAGGATTGTTTGTTTTCAGTTTCTAGATGAACCAATCTTAGAATGGAAGGGTAGTAGCTTAGCGCCTATGGGTCATTTATTTCTTACCTTAAGGACAGAAATATGATGTCTAATGGTTATCTATATCATTTACTTCGGGTTAAGGATTCTAGCTCTGAAACCCCAACTCTTGAGTCATGTCCACTAGTCAGTGAGTTTCCAGAAGTGTTTTTCCAGAAGATCTTCCCGGAGTTATTACTCAAATAATTGCATGAATTTCAGAACACTAGCTTGTATTTCTTTAGTTCTTGAATTACACATGGTAGGTCAGATATTTCAGTTATTCAGTTATACATGTCTCAGTTATTAATGCATCATTATAATATTAAATGTTGCATTCTCAGTTTGTATGTTCAGTTTTGAGCTATCCAATATTTTACAGAAATTCAGACATAATCAGTTAACTACATAGATCAATGGGAGTAGCATAATACCGAGTTGGACTAGGGTTCAGCGTACCCAATTAGTCCCAGAACTACTAGCCAAGTAGGTTGTAAGTCCCCTCTGTGGGCATTTGTTTAGGGATCATGCCAGCATGCCTTTATACCTCTGGCAGGGTATATTGGGTCCTCTCGATGGGGCGTATACATCGGACTCCACATTTAGATCATGTTGTTTCATTATCGGTTATTAGTAGCTCCCACAGTTCAGTCAGACTCACTTGCATTGACCATTTATCAGTATACTCAGTATTCAGTTTCAGCATGTTATGAATTGGTCATTGCATCCAGTTAACTCAGAAATCAGTATATCATGTTCAGACTATTATACTTGCTTTTGTGCTTGTTCAGTTATGTTTTAGTTCATCTTTATTCTATCCTACA
Organism: Solanum sitiens; assembly: GCA_016801875.1. Classification (NCBI taxonomy): domain Eukaryota; kingdom Viridiplantae; phylum Streptophyta; class Magnoliopsida; order Solanales; family Solanaceae; genus Solanum; species Solanum sitiens. The sequence continues at coordinate 51,886 of JABWTJ010001277.1, forward strand.
TGCTCAGTACCCTTCAAGTATTGATGCATACGTGCGCTACATCTTCTCGTGATGTAGGTTCTGGTTTTCAGCATCCAGATCACGCATAGATCGATTTCCGATCTCCAGTTCAGCAGATTCAGTGGTGAGTCCTCATTCTCCGAGGACAACAGTCATGAGTTTCATTTCAATCTTTTAGTCATTTACTTTCAGTTTTTTCTAGATTTAGCTGGGGCTTGTCCCAGTATTTCTAGTCCAGTTTAGAGGCTATTTTCAGACATAGTTAGTTTCAGCTTAGCGTTGAGTTAATATTTCCTTTGTATTAAACTCATTATTTTCAAATATCTCAGTTACAAAATATGGGTATTTTCAGATTAAAGTACAATTTAGCTTCCGCATTCAGTTTATATTCTTTAGTATGCTCATGATCATGCCAGCAGGGTTAGCTTGGGATCACTTGTGGTCCTAGATTTCGTGTCTGCGCCTCGGGGGTAGCTCGGCACGTGACAGTCTCAATATACACCATATTTTCTATCCCTATGGCGTGAGGTAGTGTTTTATAAGGTTAAGCTTATTTTTCTCTTAATGATTCTATAGCCGTTAGGTGGTCTATTTGAGATAGACTTGATGGAGTCATCTACGTGAGTGTAAAGTTGTGATCGCCTTTTATGAAAGACTTGGGTTGTCTTTCTAGAGCACTCATAACACCCAAGGTGTGTGCGCATGACCATAAAATCACTTTGTTTATATCGTGGAGGTTGCTTAGATATAAGGATATAGTATGTGTTATGGGGGTCACAATTTATATTCATTCAGTTAAAGATTACTTCACTTTGTGGATATTGAGTTGTTGCCCCATTTCACTATGTGTTAATTCAAATCGAAAGATATTGACATTTAAGTACATGTTTCTTCCTTTTACCCAAAATTTGTTCTTACTCTTTAGCTTTGCATTAGTGGGGGATTGTAATATTAATTTTACAATATTAATTAAGAGTAATGCAAAGTATATAAAATATTATGTTACAAAAGGGATTAATGATGCATCCGCTTCAAAAACCAAAGTGATGTAATATCCTTTAATGACATTAACCTTGACAATACGTTTATGAAAATTAAACTCTCCTATTTTTCAACTCCCTCTCTAGCAATCCTATATAAGAAGTGGCTTTGGGGGAACATAATAGAACACTACCAACATAAATAAAAAAAAGAGAAAAAACATTTTTCTCCTTCTTCTTATCCTTAGAGTATTTTTTGGGCAATTGGTTTTAGCAACCTCCAAACTCTAAGCCACGAGTTCATGTGTTTGAGAGTAATTGTGGAACCTTGGGGAGCGACCTGCTGCAACGATTTGCACCGGAGTCGAGCCGAAATCACTTTCAAGACAGTGACTTGCCACGACACAGTGTTGTGATAAGTTATTTACTAATTTATAATTCCAATCTAATATCAATATTGTAATATTTTCACAACACATTCACCAAGTTTAGTAGGGGCAAAAGGAAATATGTTTTCGTGAAATATCACATCTCTTGAAACAGAAACTTTCTTGGTTTAAATATTAAGTAACTTCAAACCTTTCTTTCCATGAGGATATTCCAAAAACACACATGACACGGATCTAGGTTGAAATTTTTCCCTATTAACTGAAAGAGTGGAAGAAAAACACAAACAACCAAAACACTTAAAACTCTAATAATTTGGTTTAGAAGTAAAATGGATCTCATAAGGTGTTTTGTATTTGAGAACTTCGGAAGTAAACCTATTCAAATAGGTTGTTGTTAAAACACAATCACCCCAAAACATAATAGGTAAATGTGATTGATAAAGAAGCGCTCTAGATGTTTATAATAGATGTTTGTGTTTCCTTTCCACAACTCTATTTTTTTGTGGAGTGGAAACACACGTTGTTTGGTGAATGATGTCTTTGAGATGACCAAAATTAATAGTGTTACTGGGAATGGGAAATAAAAAATAAGTAGTGACCAAATCAGATGTGACCAAGATCTAATGAGGTTAAAAAATGAAGTATCTTCTGAAAGGGAATAATCTAGAAGAATAAATCTTGACCTAGCTAGAACTAAGTATGAGCTTGAGAGGGCAAATAAATGGACTCAATCCTCAATGATTGTGACTCAACTCAGTAGTAGAACACATAACACTAAATGTGGAATAGGTTTTGTTAAAGGAGTCCCTAAGAAAACCTCTTATTTGTGCACACATTGTGGTAATAGTGGTCACTCAAGGGGTACTTGCCCAATAGTTATAACTCACATTAATAAGAACTTCAAAACTGTCTCAAATAGAAAAACCAATCATGTTAAAAGAAAGGAATCACGTCAAAGGAACAGGTTTGGGCAAAAGAAAAAATCTAAAAATATTTTACCAATATAGATTAATAGAGATTTGATTCATCTTTTTAATCAATAAAAAGGACTCAAGCTAGTATGGATTCCTAAATATAACCTTTGAATCTGCAGGAAGAGTGAGAGGAAGAAAACATCATTCTATATGAACAGTTGTTGCCTGAGACACATGATTGAAACTAGAATTCCTCTCACCTGTCGAAGAAACGGATGGAATCGTAGTTTTTATGGTGAAAATTCTTTTTGGTCAAATCAAAGAAGGTGGAAAAGTAGGCAAGACCAATGAAACACTTCTAAATGGAGCAATTTGGAACTTGAGGATGATTAAGGTCACATGAGTATCCCTCAATGGCTAATGAACATTGTGCATACTTCCCTCTAATCTTGAATTTTATGCTGAGTTTTGTACATTGAGTTGTATGTCTCTATACCACTTTTAAAGTCATGTTACTCACGCACTATTACATTGTATTTGCATTTGTCAATGGAGAGAGGCTTAGTAAAATTAAAGCAAAATTCAGCATTATTCAGAAATTTAAGGTATGTGCACTACAATTATTCATAATTAAATATAAAATCAATGCACTTGAACCTCTTCCTTCCACTTGTCCCAAAAGATGTATTCATGCACTCAATACTACTAAACAAATATCTTCTTAAAAATCTTATTTAAAGTCTTGTCCCTGTTTTATTGTCTATGGTTGAGATGACTTTAGTGGATGACACCTCTACTTTGGTGCCTTATAAAATATAAGGTGTGATGTAGAAAGCAGATTTTGCTGGTTCTTAGGGGATCTGTATTGGGTGTGTCTAAAATTACTGCGGAAGTTTTGGAGGATGTACTTTGTGAGGGGGAATATTTTGGGGACCCTACACGTGAACAAAGTTCAGTTGTTAGGTTCAACTTGGGTGCATCTAGTGAGGGGGAATCGATGGGAGACTCATATGTTTGAAACTAGTTCTTCCATTGGGAACCATATAAACTGGGATTTAGGATTGATGTCAACAATTATTATAGTTGGTGCTGCACCTCATAGTACCACGTACAGGGAACAGATTGAGAGAACATGTTCCTCTACAAATGATGTTCAAGAAAATTTATTCCTTTTACTGACTCTATTGAAATTAAAGATGAGTGAACTATTGTTTTTTGCAGAGGGCACGCGATTGATTGAACAAGTTCCTTAAAAGTGATATAAAAAAGATTGAACTTGCATAGACCAAGGCTACCTTTGAATTGAGAAGGCTGATAATTTTGATCCAAAAGAATTTTTTTGCTGAAAAATGATTTTTATTTACCCTCTCATGTCGATCTTTTGAAATTACCTAGCTCTAGCCTTTGATGTCTCAATTTTTTTTCATCAAAAGTGCTTGATTCTATATTTATTATTGATTACAATTGTAGTGTATATGTTTCTTGATTAATATTAATGTTGGGTTTGAGTATTTGGTTCATGTCTATCTCCGCAAATGCTTTGCTATAATTAACTGAGTTCTTAATTTTTAAGTGTTTGTGTAGGTGATAGCCCCAGTGTCCATGAGTATCGAATTTTTTTCTCTTAGTGTGGTATTTCTTTCACAGTATTTTATGATGTCAAAAGGGGAAAGTGCATACTTGTGTAATATTTATAATCCAATTGGTGTAACTTGATCCTCTAATGTGTTTGCTTTGTTTATTGAGTTTTAAGAAACTGAAATAACACAAATTGATTTATTGAGAGAAGAAACAATGGTTTGTCATCATAAAAAAGGGGGAATTTGTTACAACGAGAAAGATTTTAATAATTGACAAATAGAGGAACAGATGAAAGAAACAGGTTGCGCGACATGTTCCTTTTAGAATGAATTCGACTTGGATAAGGAGAACATCAACCATGCACGCAAATTAAAAGTTATAAAGTTGTGGAAGTATTGCTTTTTCAACAAGCAACCAGTACAGAAAGTTTCCTTTTATAAAGGAGTTCACAAGCAAAATCATTTTCTTAATCAAATGGGAATTCTAAGAGAGGTAGGAAGCATGATCGAAGAAGGAAATAAAGGGTGTAAATAAAGAATTCAAGAAGGAAATAAATCAAAGTGAATTCAAGAAAGAAAACAGAAGACAAGTTCAAGTTGAACTAGGAGTTCCACACAAAGTAGGAATCATACGCATGAGCTTCTAAGTTTCAAGAGAAAAATGAAGCAGACACAAGTAGGATTTCTAGTTGAAAATAGGTTTCTATAAATAGGGCGATATTTTCGCTAGAGAAACTTGTGCACTTACATAGAGAGAAGATCAAAACACGATCAAGAGTTTGAGAGAGTTTTGAGATTTATTGGGGAGTGTTGCCAGTTTGTGAGGAAAAAGTTGTAAGATTGTAATTAAGAGTTTGATTACAATCAAGTGTATGTGTAGGATTCGTCTAACAAGTTTGAGAAACTTGACGGACGGTAGAAGACTTAAATCTGGTTTTGTCTTGGGTAGATAGGAATTAGATTTTATAATTTCTTAGCTAGGATTTAGAGTTTATAATTCCTTAGTTTACATAGATTTGTAATCTTTTGTTGAGGCTCAGAATTTAATGAAGTGGAGTTGAATTATACAGAGGTGTAGGTCGTGGTTTTTACCCTTTATAAGTTGGAATTTTCCACGATAAAAGATTTTGTTATTGTTTTATTTGTTTTACAAAACGTAACTGTTGTAATTTGCAAAGTAACATAACGAATATAATTGCTCTTTAGGCAAATTTGGGAGTCAGAATTCCAACAATATATATATATGAATCAGCAATCAAGTTATCGAGTACATTGCTTTGGTTAGGTGTCAAATGTATTAGTGACAAACTAGAACTAATTAGAAAAAAGAATTTGTATGTGTATGCGTGAACAAATATAATACTTAATTTGATACACAATTCTTTATCTGTAGAACATTAGTGTGTCTATATCAAGTGTATATATTGGGTAATGTGTACAGACACATGAGCTTCTAGTTGAATAATTTTTGTTGTATGTATATGGTAGTAAAAGATTGTCACTTATATGTATAATATACTATTGTTGGTTCTGAGACACGGTGCTTCAGTTAACATTATGAATTATGTATCAAGATTGAAGATACATTATATAATTATATTCATGTAAATGATACATTAGGTAGTGCTTATTTATCAAGTACATTATTGAACATGATGAACACTAAACGAAGATTCAACAACATTAGAGTTCGGTACCAACCCTAAATATGAACATGTTACATTCCATAGAACAAAATTTTGTTGTAGCAGTGATGTATAAAATCAGTAATAACACTAATTAACAAAGACTAATTTAAGAATAAAAATAAATGAGATACATTGAAGATTTGTGTTTTTCACAGTGACGGTCTTGTAATGACAAATCTAACTTTTTCCTTTTTTTTAATAACATCTTTTCAACAATAGATTTAGCACTCGAGCATGATACTTCCTCGACTTCTCCAATCTCATATTCTTCATGAATAATGGATTGATTCTTTGTTTATATCTATTTAAATAAAATCTTTATCGTTATGAATTTCAGTGTTTACCTTTAACTTCGAGTTCTCAATGTTAACATTCACCATTATTAACAAACCATGCAGTTTTTGAATTTGTTTCTCAGCCCATTACATATAATCGAAATCTAAAACACGATGAATATTAGAAGAATTCAATTGCGTAATACTAATATTAAATTATGTAACAGCATTTTCAAGAACACAAAAAATGAAAAATAAAAAGATGAAAGAGAGAGTTAGAGACGGTGAAAATAGTACCTAAATCGAAGTTGAAATGGAAAAATTATATTGTATCTACATATTAAATTTTGGTTTAGTAAATATATATGTAAGCATTGACACCTCTTGACACAAGTTAAACATTTAGTTTGGTGGTTAAAGTGTTGTGAGAATTCCTTAAAGTCATGAGTTCTAATCATGATATCCTCATAATTATATTTTTTACTACACTATTAACACCACTTAATAACAATTCTGAATCGGCTACTGATTGCGGGTCGAAACAAATTGCTGAAAATTCAATTTCGCTGGATCACATATATGGGCAGCAAAACCCATTTGAACTTCAATCTTCTCAAATAGCACTGTTTTGAATTTATTTTCAACTAATTTATATTTGATTTTAATCATCATTCAACAATATTAATTAAAATATTTTTATTAACTGAATTTGGATTAAGTACATTGATGTTTTAAATGACCACTAAAAAAATCATATGTTTTTGATTTAGTATTTTTCATTACAGTTATAACAATTAAATTTGTAAGCCCATTTCTCAAAATTAAAGTATAAAAGTAATATCACGTGTAAAAAATAAATTAAAAAAATACAAATACTTATGCGAGGCGGATTTATGTGAATTTATGCAGGGTGGAGCGAAAAACAAATGTCATGTGGAGCGGGTTGAGGAATCCCCCCCCCCCTTCCCCTACCGCACTGTCCCATTGTCATTCCTCTTCAAGTTTTTAATATGGTATAGATAGATAAGTAAACTATATAATTTAATAATTTCCACACATAATTTATAAAATATTTCAAAAACGACAACTAAAAATATATTAGAACAGGTAAATGTTAGATAATTATTGAATCACATATGTAATTCGAAAGCGTCGAATCAAAGAGAGTCGTACATTAGCATTAATCGCACAAGTCTTTCACCTCATTGGATAAATCGTGAATCATGTAACTTATATAAAAGACTTCTAATTAAGTATAATTTTAAATTGTTATATTTAAATAAAATAATTAAATATTTTTTAAACACAATTTGTAAACATTGCAATAACGACAACTCAATAGTTTAGATTTGGTCAAACACTATTTTCCATGTTTTTTTCCAAATATGTTTGGTAATATTTGTAGCCAAACGGCACCAAGATATGTACTACTTCTAAAGTAAAAAACGTATATTTCTACTACTGATGTCACATTTTTTTTTCTTTTGTAAAACATAACTTCTCTTCATTAATAGACTTAAATAGCCACTAGCAGAAACGAAGCCACAATTAAAATGGGAGTCTATTCAAAATTGGAAAAGAAATAATCATTCATTAAAGAATTTTAGTCATCATTTGCACTGATTTGCCTATGAATCTTTATATAACATAATGTAAAAAAGAATGTTGATACTATTTATTATGTAGTCGTATTACTACTAGATATTTTAAGCAATATAATTTCACATATTTTGTTAAAAACTTAGATAAATTCACAACTTAAGATATTATAGTCCTCTCTCGGGTGCATCTCTACTTTCTCTTGGATACATCTATTTCCTCTCGGATACATATTTATCCCTTCTCGAATACATTCCTTTCCCGAAGTAATATGTCATATGCAATGTATTGGACAACCAAGGAATGTATTCGCGATGAATGAAAAATTTGAGATTTTTGTAATTTAAAAAATTTCTCGGATATGATGTAATTAGTCACCAAAGATATGAAATTTCTGTACTTTATACTATTTTTTCTTTAGTAAACAACTTCAATATATTACTTTATAATCTATTTCAAATGGTCACACAACATAACTGTGTCGCTTACAGCCTAAATTGAGAAAGTTTAATTCTAAAAAATTCTTTGCAGCAAGGAAATAGAGAATTGCGTTAGATTAAGAGTTGACACATTTCATGTTCAAGGAATATATAAAATGTTGATATCTTTGAAAAAATTCATCAGTCTGCATATATATTCGCAAGTGGTATCTATTTTTCACAATGTTATTATCTTCGTTTTGTGATATTTGTACGATAAGCTTTGCATCTGATAAAATACTAATCGTTGATCAATCAATTCGTAAAGATCGATTTAAAGTCTTTCAAATCTCTATTGTTTCAACTTAAGTATAGTGTGTTTGTATTTGACTTTTTCGATGAATTTTGTGATACATTTTATTATAGTCTTCGATAAATAGAAATACTTAAAAAAAATTAATTTTTAACTTCACAACAATAAAAACAATCAAGAAAGCAACTTTATTTCTATATATAATAACAATTATCGTGATGTTATATTCTAAATATTGAAAGTATTCATCAAAAAAAATAATTTTTGCCTCCACAAAAACAAAAACAATCATGAAAAAAACTTTATTTCTATATACAATTACAATTATCGTAATGTTATATTCTAAATTACATTAATTAATTTTTTTTGATACTACACTTAATATACAAAATAACCAATATACTTTTTTTCAGGTTTTTTTTTCTAATTTATTTATTTTTTAGTTTTTTTTCTCTATATTTCTAAACAAAGTCTTTTTCTATTGACATTTTCTTTTGTTGTTTTTCTTTATTTTTTAACTACTCATTTTCTTTATTTTGAATTTCAATATTCATTAGGATTTGAATGTTAAACGTTGACCTTGTCAAATTTCCTCTGTTAAATAGTTCATCATATTTGAAATTAAGAAAATATAAAAATAAAAATTTTATATTTTATAATCTTTTGATGAATACATTATCAAATTATTGATTTCTTGATGTCAAACATTGTCATTCTTTTATTCATGAAATTTGATATTTTCTTTAAATTATTTAAAACTATTGATACGTCAATTTAAAGACTATTTTAATAATCAAAATACGAAATTAATGGTCATATTATGTAACATAATATTAAAAATATGTTTACACAATATTTCTTTAAAGTATTTCTAGGAACAAAATATTAACTATTCAAACATATTTTACTTTAATTAGTTCAAAATTTTCTTTCTAAAATATGTCAAAACACATTTATTATTGTTTGTAACAAGTTAATTAAGTAATAGAAATTCTTCATTTAAACAAAATTACAATATATCCTTATGGACCCATAACAAAAATTAAAAGGATTATTCTAAATTATTATTTTGACCATTAATTATACAATTATTATTTTACCCTTAAGTGATGTTAAAATTACTAAAATATCATTGATCGTCTTCTCACGGCTCTTCTATATAATAGAAATATATAAAAGGGAAAATACATAAAATCCCCCTGAACTTGGCACGAAAACTCGTTTTAGTACTTAAACTACACGGGTGTTTAAATACCCCCCTTAACATGTTTGATGTGAATTATTTTCAACCTTTCGAGCTCCAGCCCAGTTGAAGGCTGGGCATTGTTACGCACGCGCGTTTTTAGTGGTCCACGTCGCCTAAGGATTTAAATAAATATCTTACCCGTTCCCAAAATTCAACCCGACCTACTACTTTTAAACAAATATCCCTAAATGTTTAAGATCCGTTCCCAAATACAACCCGACCCACTTATAAACAAATATCCCCAAATTCCCTAAGCATGCGATTCTCATTCTCTCTCTTCTCTCAAACCTAGAAGATTGAATCTTAATATTTCTCTTCCATTAGCGTGAATGAGTTGTTGATTTTAAGGTTTTCGTGAAAGAAACAAAGGATCCCGTGAAGAACAGAGTTATCAGGTCAGTAATATTCGTTTAGATGATTATAACATTTGACCGATTTTAGGGTCTTCGAGAAGCTTAGTTTTTTTTTGTATTTTCAGTTTGACGATGGATATGTACATTACTTTAAGGTTTCACCATGGTGGAGAACTTTAACAAAAACCTCGTATTAAGTATGAAGGAGGTATGGTCACTGATTGTTTTGACGTAGATGTTGATAAATTGTCATACTTCGAATTTGTTGATATTGTTAAAGAAATTGGGTATAACTGTGCTGCTAGTGTTGTTTATATTAAACCACCTAAATGTCGCCATGTTGTTGAAGTTAAAAGTGATAGGGATATTATGGGTATTGTACCTAAATTAAAAAATGGAGATATTGTTGAACTTTATGTGACTCATTTAGTTGAAGAAGCTGTTGTGGTCCCACCAGCAATTGAGTATCTTAATGATGTGGGTGGGGTGGATGGGGTAGGTGGGGAATGTAGTGCTACTTTTGATAAGGAATCTAGTCAGACTTTTCAGGATAGTGAAGGTCTGGGGTTTGAAGAATCTGCACAACCTACACAACCTATTGTGGGTGAAGAGTTGAGTGAAGTGTTTGGTAGGACTTCTACTAGTGCTGCAGAGGAATTGGGTAGGGCTTCTGCTAGTGCTGGAGAGGAATTGGGTAGGGCTTCTGCTGCATCTGATATTCCAGAAGTTGGGTCTGATTGAGAAAGTGAAACTGAAGAAAGTGATAATTCAGACAATGTAGATTTGTCTGATGAAGGAGAAGATGAGTATGGTAGTGATGTTCATGACGAAGTTATAAATCTTAGGAATGAAAAAAAGGCTGCTAAAATAAAAAAGAGAAAAGAAAAAGGCCCTAGAAGATCTGAAGGAGTTGATATAGGAAAAAAAGGAGTTGATTTGGGATATGATGAATATCTATCTAAGAAACAAACTACTTTAGAGGGTAAGATAGCTGGAGATGAGCCCTACTTTAATTCAGATGAAGCTGTTAGTTTTGAAATAGATACTGGTGATGATGTTAATGAGGAAGATGAGGTTGAACTGCCTATAAGAAGACAAAGACAAGCAAGAAGAGCAAAAAGAAATAAAAAGAAAATTGTATTTGATCCTACCTGTCAGTTAATAGTCTGGGAGACTGGTCTTTCTTTTGAAAGTGTTAAGCAATTTAGAGAAGTTATTACTAGATATGCAGTTCAAGAACATGTTGAATTAGATAAATATGTTAATGATGCAACTAGGGTGAGGGTAAAGTGTACAGCTGGTTGTCCATGGTTGTTGTTTGGAAGTATTGATTCAAGATCAGGAGATTTTGTGGTGAAGAATTACAATCCAGTACATAAATGCAATGGCACAACCAGAAATAAATTGGTGCATTCAAAGTACTTAGCAGAAAGGTACAAGGACAGAATTATTTCTGAGCCTGGTATTAGAGTTTTTCAGTTTCAAATTTTAGTGAAGAAAGAGTTGAATGTGTATGTGGGGAGGACTGTAGCAAGGAAAGCAAGAAACATTGTGTTACAACAAATTATGGGTGATCATGTGGAGGAGTTTAAAAGAATTTTAGATTATAGAGATGAGCTCTTAAGAACTAATCCAGGCAGCACATGTGTGGTGAGACTTAGTGAAGAAACTTTTGAAGGTGGCAGAAAAATGTTTCAATCATTTTACATATGTTTTGATGCTTTAAAGAAAGCATTCAAAGCTGGAGCTAGGAGATGTATAGGATTTGATGGTTGCTTCTTGAAAGGTGTTTCTAGAGGTCAATTACTTGTGGCTGTTTGTAAGGATGGGAACAACCAAATGCTACCACTAGCATGGGCAGTTGTTGAGGTGGAAAACACATTCACTTGGAAATGGTTTATCAAGATTGTAAGACATGATCTTGAGCTAGGAGATGGGACAGAATTGACAACCATTACTGATATGCAGAAGGTATTTTTATTTTCCTTCTTATTTATTCATTTACTTTCTTTTCCATTTATTTATCTATTTTCTTTTTCATTTATTTTCTAATGATATTCTAAATGTTGTTAAAGGGTCTTGACAAAGCTATTCAGGAACTTCTGCCAAATGCAGAACAAAGAATGTGTGCAAGACATGTTCTAGCCAACTGGTCTATCAATTGGAAAGGCATTGAAAGAAGAAATTGTTTTTGGAGATGTGCCAAATCTACATATGAACAAGAATTAAAAAGAAATTTGGATCATATGGAGAAGTTAGGTACTGGAATAATTGATAACTTATTGTACTATAATATAGAAAGGTGGTCTAAATTATACTTTAAGTTTTTTAGCTGTTGTGATAGTGTTGACAACAACATGGCTGAAAGCTTTAATTCATGGATTTTGGGGGCAAGACATAAAACTATCATCACAATGCTTGAAGAAATAAGGGTCAAAGTGATGAGAAGAATAGGACAATTGAGGGAGTTCAGTGATACTTGGATAACAAACATATCTCCAATGGCCTTAAAGGTATTAACAGAGAATACAACAAAGTCGATGCAATGTAACCTTGAATGGAATGGTGAATATGGTTTTGAGGTTAAAGACAGCTTGGTTAACACATTTGTTGTGAATCTAGGCACACAAACATGTACTTGTAGATCTTGGATGCTAAGAGGAATACCTTGTTGTCATGCTATAGTTGCACTTCATTTTAGAAGATTGGAGCCCATTAACTATGTTGCACATTGGTATAGCAAGGAGACTTATCTCAAGGTCTATAGTCATTATATTCAACCAGTTACTAACATGAAAATGTGGCCACAATCAACCAACCCCTCTGTATTACCACCTGTTATCAAAACACTACCAGGAAGGCCTAAAAAATGTAGGAGAAAGGAGCAGAATGAAAATAAAACAGGAAAATTGTCCAAGAGAGGTGTTGAGATGACCTGCAGTCTCTGTCACACAAAGGGTCATAATAAGAGGGGTTGTCATTTGAATAATCAAGCTAATGCAGGCAGAGGAAGAGGAAATGGGAGAAGAACAAATACTAGTTCAACTAGGTCAAGTGTTGGCTCTTCTACAGCACCAACTGAATCACAATCAAGCACAAAGAGAGGAAGAGGTCGACCAAGAGGTTCTACAAAATAGGTAATGTTTATAGTAATTCATGTAGTTGTTATTTTATAGCTTTATCAGTCTAATATTTTTGTTAATCAACTTATTTTATAGGCTAGTGCCCCTGGAAGGGGAAGAGGTACTAATACTGGTTTAGCTGGAACTGGAAGGGGAAATGGAAGAGCAACTGGATCTGTTAATGAAACAGGGATTGGTATTGCTGGAAGTGGAAATGGAAGAGGAACTGCAACTAGTGTAGCTTCTACTGCTACAGATGTTCCTGGTGCTACTGAAGGAGTGAAGAGGCCAAGAATGGTTGGAATGGGGGTTCTACATACACATAGTGGTTTTACAATCCACAATGTAAGTTGTCTTAAATATTTACACCTTTTTCAATTGTAACTTATGAAGCATCTAAGACAATGTTTTTGTTGTGAATGTAGCCTGGAATGCCTATGAACTCTTCAATAGTGACTGGAAATCTTGGGCATCATAAACCAAGATCAGGCTTAAAATGGAAAGGAAAGGATGTTATAACTCAACAAGGTCTTCAAGAGATGAGAGAAAACAAAAGAAGGAGAACAAGGTCTAATGCAGATGATGTTTGATATGGAGACTGCTTTAGTTTGATATTTGAGCTGTTTTTGAAACAATTATGCAGTTGTGCCTGCTTTAGATTGATATGTTATCTGTTTTTAGAACAATTATGCAGTTGTGACTGCATTAGTTTGATCTATGTTTGTTTTTGAAACAATTATGTTGCAGCTATGACTGCATTAGTTTGATGTATATATGTTTGAAACAATTATGTAGCTGTGACTGCTGCATTAGTTTGTTATTGTAGTTGTCTCTTTTTGAAACAATTGTGCAACCAGTTTTGCATTACTTTTATGTATACAATTATGCAGTTGTGACTGCAATAATGTCAATGCAGTTGTAAATAAAACACAAACGAAATACATAAACCAACAAATTGCATTAACAGAATAAGAAGAACACACAATTTATTACAAAAGAGTCTTGCACCTAATTCATTACAACATTAACAGTGCTACACTACTCCAACATTGATCTCAGATTACAACATAAACAGTGCTACATTACTCCAACATTGATCTCACTACATCAAGAGCTTAAGGTAACTTCATTGAGCCTTTCTTCTTATACATCACCCAGAAACAATAGCTTATAACTATTACCATAACACAACAACAAGCTACAACAAAAAAGAGCACATTCTGCCATGTTCTTCTCCATTTATTCTGCATTACTTTCATCTTCTCAACCTCTTCTTCCAACCTTTTTAATTTTATTCCTAGACAATCCTCATCTTGTTTGAAATCTTCCGGCTTGTCAACCTCTTCATTATCCTCAAATGCAGTGGCTGAGGTTTGAGATGATTCTACTATATTCTTAAGCTCACCCAATTTTTGTATTAGTTTAGGAATCACAAATTTCGACCTCGAATCAATATTCTCTTTATCCTTCCAACACCAAAAGTTGCAAGATCTAGGACTCTTCAATAATGAAAAAGGATGAAGGAATTAGTAATCAAATTCTTAATCGGCTAAAATAAAATAAACAAAAATGATGTTTACCCCATAATAAGGACATGACCAATATCTTCTTCCGGGGTTATTGGAAGTCCAAGATGTTTTCAAACGCACCACAAGTCCATGATTACAATAAAATTTTTACTTCGTAGTATAATCATCTTCTTCCATACAAAGATTTGTCAAATTAATTGATCGCATTGTGTGCTACAATTTTGTGCAAGAAGTAACAAGAATCTGGAAAAAAACCCAGATAATGAAAATCAAAATAATAGATAAAGAAGAATAGGTTTGAAGCTTACATTTTGAAGAACAATTATTCCTTCAAAGATTCAACTTTTTGATTTGAATAGCTAAGATTTGAGGTTTGAAGAGCTAAGATTTGAGAAAAATAAGGAAAAAAAGCATAAATTAGGTCAGCATTGATGGATGATTGAGTTGGTGAGGAGAAGAGGAAATTAGGGTTCTTCCAAAGAGAAATTTACATTCAAATATGTAATGGGTCGGATATTACCGTTGGAGGGTCGAATTTTCTTTTTAAAAAATGCTAAAAGATGATTTACGCGCCCTACAAAGATGTAGCAACACGCGCATGAGGCTGGAGCTCGAAAGGTTGAAAATAATTCACATCAAACATGTTAAGGGGGATATTTAAACACCCGTGTAGTTTAAGTATTAAAGCGAGTTTTCGTGCCAAGTTCAGGGGGGATTTTATGTATTTTTCCTATATAAAATAATAACTATATAAGAAAGGCCAATAAGTAAGCAGCTTTTCGTCATGCTCAAATTGGACCCATTATATTAGGGTAGTTTTGTAATAACAATAAATTGCTGCAGTTTCATTGGGCTAAGACGTCGACTTGCTGTGGCTCTTCTGATTTTTTGAAAACTTTCTGATAAGTTTATCCTCTGCTTATCTCATCTATGTGCTAGTGTGATAGAGTATATGACATGACGCTTATTGTGGATCCCACCAGCCTTTTCTCTTTACGTTTACATGACTTCTTCTTCTTTCTTTTTTTTAATAAAATGCAATTTATTTTATTTGAAAATCAGATTCTAAAAATTCAACAAAATTAATTGTATGTTGTATTTTAATTTAAAAAAATAACTTATTACTTATTTTCTAGCTCACTTTTAAATAGTGGTATATTCAAATATGAATATTTTCCACATAATAAAATGTATAATTAATTTCTATATAAAATTAATATGTGTGCTTCCCGCAATTGAATTCGAGTTTAGAAATATTTTTGTCATTAATAATTTTTTAACTTTATTATTTTATTTATCTATATTTAATGAATCAAGATAAGTTTATCTTTGATTTAATGTTATTTCTATCATTAACTAACTTTATAAAGTAATAATAGTCAAATTTAACATTTTCAAAATATAATTAATAAAATTAAATTGATAAAATTGATTTGTCTTATCAAATAGATTTAGTGTAATATTTTCTGAATAAATAATTTTTGATAAGGTAAAATAAAATCTAACTGATGAAAAAAATTATATAAATAATAACTCAATCAAATAGGTTAAATTAATTCTATTAAATATTTTTTTGTAAGTGATGCGGCATTAAAAAAGAAGAAATAAAAATAACATCCCACACACATTTAAGACTATAGTTATCAACTTATAAACATACTCTTTAAAAATAAATTACTTATAGCATATTATTATCAAGTTATAGCATATCAATTAAATTAATTAAAAATATATTTAATTAAAAATAAATTATAAGTAATTATTTAAATAATAATTAATTAATACGTTTAAATATTTTTTAAAATATTTCAGTTACCTTTTTTAAAACAAACTCTTAAATATTTACAGATTAATATTACAGTTACCTTTTACAGTTTTTAAAAAAATAAATAATAAATTATTATTAATTAAATTCAAATTATAATGTTACCTTTTTTAAAACAAAATCTAAATATTAGGGATTTGATTTTAAGTAAACCCCTACTTTATCGTTGCCCAATAACTACCCACCCCCACTACACCCTATTATCGATCACCATCATATTCTTCCCCCAACACGCCTAAATCATATTCTTCCCCAAAATCGTCTCAAATCCTAATCTTCCCAGAAATCAGTCATCATCTTCTTTAGAAATTGTATATCACTCATCATCTTCCCCAGAAATGCTTAAATCGTCTGATTCATTCACATTTCGTCTGATTCATCCATATTTTCATATCACAGATAGATTTCGGAGAACACCATATTCATAAATTTCTTTACTTTTTGTTAAGTTCATAAAAATGTCGAGAAAAACAAGTGGAACATCAAGTAAAAGTAGAAAATTGGTTGAGGAGTCATCATCCGATGATTTTCATGCACCTTCATTCAATATTTGACACAAACTCAACCACGAAAATCAACCAAAAAACAGACTACAAGTTCTGGTAAATCGAAGACTGAAAAAAAAAATAAAGATGCAAAAGAAAGAGGGAAAAAGAGGAAGGGAAAAAGAGGAAGGAAAAAGAAATTCAAGTATCGTCAGAATCAGATCCCGATTTTGTTGAAGAATTAAGAAATAAAAGTTCAAAAGATATTGAAATTGGTAGGTCGACAAGAACGTCCTCAAAGAAGGATTCAGAGATACAACGCACAAAGAAACCCAAAGAAGATGTCAAGGTCAATAAAAAAAACTTTTTTTAAATTTTGGTTAAAATATAATATGTAAGTGAATTTACAATGTTATATGCGACCACTTTTAATTTTAAAAAAATCTAATATGTATTATTATTGTTTGAATTATGTATGAACTGATGTATTTATTTTGTATGAATTGTGTATGAATTATATTGACTATTATTTAGTATGGCAGTGTGTATATATTTTTTTTATATGAAATTATATATTGTATGAAAGATGTATGAACTGATGTATTCATTTTGTATGATTTGTGTATGAATATTCTATGAACTGACGTATTCATTTTTAATATAACAGTGTATTTATGACTTTTTATGAAATTATATATTAAGTTAAAAGTACTAATTTAGTTTTATCAAATTTTATAGGAGGAGAAGGTACAAACACATTTGTCTTCATGTATCAACATGAATGTGTTTGCTGATCTATTGACCTTCCTCGGTCAAGACAAGTTCCAACAATTCTTACAGAAAACACCTTTTGGATTTTTTTTATGATTTACACAATATTAAAATACAATGTCAGTTGTTACGTCATATTTTTCTGCTTGAAACTGAAAATGACAGAGATGACATATTTGTCATAAACGTAAATGGTACAGAGTTAAGATTTGAATTAAAAGAATTTGTAGTTGTAACCGGTCTGAAATCTGGACCTATTTCTGATTTGTTTCTGATCCCTCTGTTCCAAATAGGATTATTGCAGAAAATTTCAGGGATATGGACAAAGTACCCAAGTCAATTTTTTACCACAAGTTTAGATTGGAAAACTTTTGGGAAGAGGATGACCGTTTAAAAATCGGAATTCTTTATTTCATTTCTTCATTCCTGACTGCTTCAGACCCTTTAAAAACAACAATTTCTCAATTATACTTTGATTTAGTTGAGTCTGTCCAGTATGTCACATTTTCATGGGCAAATGAGTATTTTAATTTAACACTTAAAGCGTGCAGTCAGAAGTTAGAAAAAAATCCTTCATCATTTAAGTTTAGCCAGTTTCATATAGCATTACAGGTATGGTTTTATGAGTGTTGTCATCCATTTGACAACACAATTGCTATCCATGCTTCAGATCACACACCGCATATTCTGAACTGGAAAACAACGAATGACGTTATTTTTTTGACGATTTGAAGAAAACGATTTTAAGAACACATGGAAATCAGGTAATTTTTTAGTGAATGTTATCAAAGTAATTATTAATTATTACACATTCTCATATTTTTCTTTGATGCAGCATAAATTCAGAAATATGGTTTTTACTGAAGAAGAGTTAAATGTTATGGATGACACCATTTTAAATCAATCTCCTAGTCACCATGATTCGAAAGAGCAAGGAACCTCGAAAAATCATGGCGTTAATTTTTAAAAAAAAAAATATGCAGATTTGAAAGTTGAGATTGCAGAGGTAGAAATACAAATTTATAATTAAAATTATTTTTAGATATTACAATATACATATCAAAACTTATTACTTTTAATGAACAGGTTAAGACGGAGCTGAAAGATCTCAAAATCTATGTTAGTTCCAATCTAATTTTAATGAAATGATATAATAACTCTATATTTATTTTATTATTTTAATTTTTATTTATATATACTGATAAGGTTGACAAGCACATGGTTGAAATCAAGAATTACGTTGATAACTCGACTAAGCTGATAATTGAAGAGATTAGATTGTCAAGAGGTCAACCAACAACAACAGGTATGAATCAATGTAATTTTATGTGTATGAATGTTGTATGATCATTGTATGTACTGATTTATTATGACTATTGTGTTTACATTTATGACCAGTGTATGCCTTTTAAATGAATAACAGAAAAAAAATTCATACATTTGTCTGAATAATGTATAGACGTTGTATTAATTATGTATGTCAGTTTTTACATATATATATATATATGAATAATGTATACATATTGTATTAATCATGTATGAAAGTGTTTTTCTAAATATATATGAATACTGTATAAATGATGTATTAAATGTGTATGAAGTGTCTTTTTTTATATATATGAACAATGTTTAATTTGTGGCATCAATTTTGTATGAAATTGACTTTTTTTTATATAGTTATGAACAATGTATAAAAGATTTATTCAAATGCATGACAACACGCTTTTCATACATGTCTGAATTCTGTTGATATAATACATACAAAAAAATTAGATTTTATTGACGTTGGCTGAAAATTAATATCAGGACGACGCCACTCATAATGCTGCACAATCTGATAAAGATCCAACGGATATGCCATCTGTTTCAATGGACGAACACGTCCACACGTCAAACACTGATGGTATGATATATACATTATTATGGAATTTATTTTGATTTAAAAATTTATTTTTACATAACGATCTTTATCTTATGTACATGAAGCTCAAAAGTCAACTGGTGTTTTTTTCAACGTTGACGTACATGTATCATCAATCTCAAAAGCACCAATGTTGGATGATTATTCTGATTTTACATGACACAAATCATTGCACTCGATCCAATTTTAAATGCTACCACGACTCTAAACGTGCAACCAAGACATAAGAATCCCGGCAAATACGAATCTTCTCCTTATATCAGACTGTCGGAAGGCGAAAGCAGTTCAAAAAGAGTATCTACATTCTTCACAATCAAACATCCATTCCAAGATCACAATGAATTTGATGTTCCAGATGACATGATCGAGGAGTTCAACCAATGGGTTATCAAAGATGTTTCAAACAGGCGTGGCAGGTATAAATGTATATAAATAAATTTATTTTATTTAAATTCACGATTTCAAAATTTATACAATTTTCTTTTTGTAATATTCACAGGAAAGCAGCATATTCAAAGGCTAAAAATACATTTCATCCTCAAATGGACTTTGGCGTTGTCAAAATCGCAGAATTTTTTTTTTCCATATAATGAGTCAACCGGGCAGACCTTGGGAGGACGGGGTAAGACATAATTTGATTCAATAATGAATAATTATTGTACAACACTTGAATAAATTTTATACAGTAAATTAGTATTTGTTAGAATCCATGTTAATTGAGGTATGTATTGTTTTAATTTAATATAGTATGAATTGTGTATGCATTGATGTATGTATTGAAATATTAACATACATAATCCTGTAAAATGATTTATACATATATTTCATTAATATAATATGATATATGTATGCATTGATGTATTTTACTGAAATTGTTACGAAACATGTATATATTTTTATCTGTTTGATTTATGTGTGAATTGGGTATGCAATATGTATATATCTTATAATTTGTGTACGCAGTATTGATTGTGTTTTATTTATATTTTTTTGTTTGTAACAACATATTAATACAATTATGTATTATCTTCGAAAGAAGGCAAAATACTCCCAGACAGTAACTTCATACAGTACTGTTGACTGTTGGTTTATGACATGGATTGATAATATTGAGAAACAATGAAGACAGTCAGATTGCGACATGAGATGCATTGCCCTCGACCACGATGTTGGACAGCGCATTAAAGGATTTAAGTTGCTTGCTAACATTGCTTGGGATAGGGTTGACGAAGTAATTATACCTGTCAATATCAGTGAGAAATTCCATTGGTTGCTTGTTGTATTCCGAATCAAACATATATGTCTACATGTATATGATTCGATGACTGGAGGATCTGTTCACACCATTAAAGTGCAAGAAGCTGTTGATAAACTTGCAACCATGATTCCATTATTTCTGGCAAGCACAAGATTTTATGGCAAAAGGCTTGATTTGTATGCAAATAATCTCCCAGAATATCAACACAAGTCTCAATCCGAACCTCTCAGTTTCAAGCATGTGACAGATGTTCCTCAACAAGAAGACAGTTCCAAGTATGTATAGTTGCTATACTATATTCATTTCATTTAAAATTACATCATTATATAGTTATTACGAATTTTATCTAATTTCACATTATTTACAGCGATTGTGGTCTATACACATCTTTTTTTGTCGAATATATCAGCAATGGTGTTTTTGACGTGTCTGATATTGATATCGATTCAACATATCATCGTCAGAGGTATGCCACATTACTGTGGCATTATGCAAAATCAAAGAATGAAGAGGGCGCAATAAGCGAAAGTGAAGTTACGGGTACAGTTGCCAGCAAGTATGGTGGACCTCGAACGCCAAAAGAACAAGTTATGGACACCATCAATTATCCTACGCCAAGACCCCGTAATAGAAAGTAGAAAATTTCATTGCACCCTTTACATTATTTTGAATGACATGTTTTTTTGAACTACTGAAATTTTTATGTTATTTTTCAGTGTTTTATTATTAATATGAATTACACATTATTTTATATAAATTATATATGTTACCATTATTTTGGACGAACTAATACATTTATAAACATAAACTTGTATGAATTATGTATTCCATATATTAATCATTGTAAAATAACGTAACATCCATGTATGCATATTGTATGAATATATTTAACTATATATGCCATAATATATTATGTATGAACTTTGTATGAATTATGTATACAATATATTAATCATTGTAAAATAACGTAACATCTATGTATACATATTGTATGAAATATATTTAACTTTATATGCCATAATATATTAACTTTTGTATATAATGTGTATACAGTTTATTTTGTATGCAACACATTTTAAATTTGTTTCAAATATTTTAACAATAATTTATGTACCAAAATATGTTAAAATTGATCTATTCTTATGTATGAACATTGTATGAATTACGAATGTCATATTGTACTTCAATATATATAGAACAGAAACAAATGGTAGTATGCTTCAATGAATATTAGTACTTATTAATGTGTATGACTTTTGTATAAATTTCGCATGCACTATGCAATATATATGAACATTGTATGAATATTGTATGAACATGTATGAATTTTGAATGTCATATTGTACTTTGATATATAGAACAAAAACGAATGGTGTATATATGAAAATTGTATGAATACTGTATGAACATTGTATGAATTACGAATGTCATATTATACTTTGATATATATAGAACAGAAATGAATGGTAGTATGCTTCAATGTATATTTATACTTTATTAAATGTGTATGACTTTTGTATAAATTTCACATTTACTATGCAATATATATGAACATTGTATGAATACTGTATGAACATTGTATATTGTATATTACATTTGAAAAATTATGTTTTATTGTTAGCTGTATTTGGTCATTTTTTACGAAACCAAAATTTATATATGTCAATGATAACAACTGCACTCAATAAAATAAAATGTGTGTCTAACATTCGAAATAACATAAAAACAAATGTAACAGTAAGAAATCATTGTTTTTGCACAGAATAATTTGAACATGTCTTTCTATTGTGTCCAACTTGATGGCATCTACTACAGGTGATTTTTGACCTCTTGAATTTCACATCAGCAAATTCCTTCCAGAGTTCAAATTTTGATCTTCCCGCTGATCGTTTTGGACCGGGTGACATCATTTTAGGCTCTGAAATATAACTTGGTATATCCCATGTACTCTCGCATGGGATAGGCTCGACAGAAATGACATAAGCATATCTGAAATTCTTCAGTCTATAAAAAGCAGAACAGAAATCTGCTTCATGCAACTTTCTATATCTGTGAACTGCAATTACATGACCATATGGTATATCATAATGTTGAAATCTCCCGTAACTACACATCCTTATGTTCAAGTTTACTATGTACTTCTTTGCTCCTTCGGCTACAACATGCAGATCAACAGTTGAAGGCATCACTTAATTAAACGTTTAAATGTGATATTGTTAATATACATGCCACTAAATATTGGGAAGTAAAATACAATTATTTATTATTCAATACAGTAAAACCCATACCCTCATATTGCAAGACAAAGCAATAATTTCCTGTAGATAAAGATCATATTTTTTTGTCAGATCAGATGTCTTATCAGCCTCCTCATTGTGCTTGTGAATCCACCTCTGAATTGTTACCTCATAAATTCAAGAAGTGAAATTATCGGTAACCTTCTTGCTAACCTGTTAACATTATTCAATGACTCGGCGATGTTTGAAGTCATGGTCCATGTGCGCTTACAATTCGAGTAAGCTCTTGACTATTTGCTATAACCATATCAAACAAGTATGGTCGTATGCGCGTATCTATCTGGTCTATTCTACCCATAATCGTCTCAAACTGTTGTTTTGTATAAGCTTTTGCCAATGTAAAAAATAAAATCTTCAAATCTTCAGTATCTCTATTGAAATTCTTCAATACATTGACTGACAGATGCCATATGCAGGAATAATGTTCGGATTCAGGATATACAGTAGCAGTTCCTTTTCATATGCTTTCGTTTTGATCCGACATAAAACACATGTTTTATCTAACTCCATACGCTTCCTTAAACTATTCAAAGAACCAAGTCCATGAAGCATCATTTTCGGAATTCACTATCGCATACGCCAACGGAAGTATATGACCTGATCCATTTTTTTAAAATATCACACAAATTAGAAATATAATTTATTAAATATTTTATTATATGTTATAATCGGAAAATTAAATAGGATAAAAAAGTACCTCCCGGATCCATTGTGCTGGCAGTTAACATTGTACCATCATATGAACATTTTAATTTCCGTCTCATCAACAACTACAATTGACCTACAATACTCCCAGCCTCTAATACAAGCTTCTAATGCAACAAATGCGTATAAGAATTTATCACCTTCTTTCCTTTTTATTTTCAAAATAGATCCAGGATATGTTTGCTCCAAAATGTAGAGATAACCTGAAATTTTTACAATTATATAATGCGATAGTTTAAAACATCATATGTATAATTTAATGGATACACAAAAAACACTTAATTGTTACAAAAAGGATACATACTTTCTTTATACATCATGGATATATACAAAAAGGATACAAAATTTATACATAAAGAATACAAGAAAAAGAACAATTCAGTTCATTAGGATAACATACTATATGGTCGTTTTTTCCATTCAAACAATTAAAAAAAAATTAAATTCATTTTTATATCAAAATTACCCGATAATCTGGCATAGGACTCGACTGGATCTCCGCGCATCAATTTTATTGCTTTTCTCTAGATCTCCATGCCTGTATGTACGTCAACGAAATGCCAAGCAATTTCAACATATCAGCAGCTATATCGTTTGGAGTGTATATCGTAGATGGATTAATATACTTCTCCATTATCAGGACAGCTACAACGTTAGTTATCCCCTGACGTCTTGCATACACTCTATCTCTAATAGAACAAGTGTGTTGAGCATTATACTTCCTAACTTTGAATAAATTTGATTTATTCAAACTAGATGCCCTCATCATCCAAGAACAAGTACCAGAAATACAATTCAGGTGATAACTGTTTCAAAATTAAGAAAATATAAATTTAAATTTTATACAGTAAAACAAATCAAATAAAAAAATATAACTTAAAATAGTAGTGTGCACTTACTTAGATGCATTACAACGCGCTACACGAAAACTGACTTTTTTGACAAGTCCAACATGCCTCATAACCTCCTTAAGTGTTTCCCTAATATTGTAAATCTGATTCTCAGCTACAAATAGGTTGGAATGGTCACATATTACATCATTATCTCCTTCACTATTCTTATTGACAACTCCGTCTAAATTCATTCTGATCAAACGGATAGAATTGTTGGAGTATAAATCAACGTTAGTCTGTGTTAAACTAATCTCAAAATTTATTCTATTAGTAATAATAACTCCATGACCTTCATTACACATCTCACGATCTTTCAAAGAGATGCACAATGGATATTTTGTAAAGAAATCCAAATTCACCTTCTTCTGATCTAGAAAAACCTTTACCCCAACATCATTATGAATATTAATAGGTGGACACATATCACTAACAATATATTTTATCTCAATAGAATTTATATTTTGTTCTATATTAAGTTGAGTTATTATAGCATTAACTAAACCACTATAAAGAGTAGACGCATCATATATGATGCCCTCCATCTGAAAATCGACATATTTACCTGTTTCACAATATTAAAATAACATTTAGTGAAACATAATATATAATTGCAAAATAATTCATACACATTTAATATATCATTTCATATAACTTTGATTTAAATCATAAGGACTGATGATAGTTTATTATTAGATACAAAATATATTTGACCTATAATGTAAATGATACTAAATCACTTATGAAATAACTTAATTGTTATATACACCATCACATGATACATTATAGTTTACACTTGATATAAAATAGTCAAATTCGATAGATTTAGTATCATTCAACATTTTGTATCTTGTAACATTTATATAAAGTTAAATTCACACCAAATAATAATATTTTATTAGCAAGTTCAAAATATCGAGAAAATTAGTACACATGAAGCATAAAGTTCTTTAAAAATACTCATCAAGAATCTTTTGAAAAACATGTTCTTATACTGTTACATTCTTGTCCACAACGTCCACAAGAATTTGTTTTTGTTGTTAGCTTTTCATCTGGATTTTTCTTTCTTTTTTTCTTGGTCTATCAGACATTTTTTTGTATCTTAGTGACAACACGACTTCTTCAAAAAAATAGTCTGGAGCTGTCCAATTACTTTTGCCTGGCATTGGTTCCATTGGAACTGCATAAGTATTTGTTAATGCATCATGTGTATAGTAATCAGAGCAGTAGGGGTGTACATCTGTAATATTTTTCTTCTTCAAAATGGCTATCGCGTGCGGACAAGGTGTCTCGTCATGTTGTAATCTACCACATGAACAAGTTTTTCTCTCAAGACAAATAATGTATCTTATCCCACCTTCATACACTGAAAAAATAAATTCAGAAAATGGAACAACCTGCCATTGTTTACAAATTAGAGATATATCACACGTTTTTTTTTAATTTGGTATAAACAATAATATAATTAGAAGTAAAGTAAGATAAATAATACCTATAATACAATTATGTACCTTCATTTTTGCACTTTTTGACGCGTTTATAATCAGTATTTCTTCAAATCTCCTCCCCAATGATTCCTTTGTATAAGAAGCTATTTCTATTTTTACTATTTCTTCGAAGAACAAGTTGAAGGTTTCACAATTTGATTTTTTTTTAAAAAAATTCAGTTAGAGGTATATGAACGACCGATTGGTTGAAGGGAGAAACGTACGCGTGATTTGTGAAAGTCAATTATTATTTCTGTTTTAAAACTCTTTTTTAACGCAGTAAACTGATAACAATAATTTAATAATTTAAGTATCAGCTCGTTATTAATTAAAGTATCCGCTTGCAATATTAAAGTATCCAAAAGACACTAAAAATAGAATTTTTTGGTAATTAATGAAAGAATAGGGATAGAAAGTAATTTCTTTCTTATACTATGTGATTTGCATAATTTTACTAAATTAAAGGCATGCTACCATTTGAAGGAGTTAATATTCGAGATGGTCACCCAACTAATAATTTTTTCTCAGAAAATCACTCAACTCTCTTTTACAACCTCAATATCATTCAATTTTGACTATTGTATATGCAAAATCGCTCAACTGTTTGATATTTCTTTTAGAAAGTAACTCAGCTAATTTCAATATTTATTTCATTAAAATTTGTTGAAAGAAGATTTGTGTTATAAACTAATTTCTAAAAAAATAGTATTAATTATTTTATTAAACTTTGTGAATACTATTTTGTTTTAAATTATTTTTTAAAATTATAAAATATTTATTTTGTTAAATTTTTTTGAAATGCTATTTTTAAAAAAGTTATAAAATATTTTATTCTAATCATGTTTATCAAAGCATGTTGAAATATAATTTTTATTTTAAACTATTTTTTTTAAAGAATAATCCAATAAAAAAAGAGCAACTTTCACATATAGCAAACACAAAATTCATATTTGTATGTTATAGCAAAGTTTGCATAATTACGCTCCATAGCAAACATAAATATGTATATTTTGCTATACATATACCAAAAAAAAAAGACAATTGTACAATTCACTATACATATACACTGAAACCAATTGTATAATTTGTTATACATATACAAAAGAAAACATATGTATACAAATCAATTGTACAATTTGTTTATGTATAAAACGGAAAAGAGAGCAAGACAAAAGAAATTTGGGCAGAGAAATATTTGTATTATATAATTATAAGTGTATAAGACGAAGATATATGTATTTGCATGTGTATATATAATTTTCTCTCGCTTTATACAAATAGAAACTTGATTTATACATTTCGTTTCTATTTGTATAAGCGATAGAAGCAAGGATGGTGAGTGAGATCTAGGAGAGTGGCGAGCAATATCTGGGAGAGGGGAGAGAGGGGAACAAAATTTTTTCTCTCGCTTCATACAAACACAAATGCATTTTATACACTTGTATTTGTATAAAAAGCACGAGAGAGCGAGAGCGAGAGAGGGAGAGTGGCGAGCGAGAGCTTGAGGGAGAGAGACGGCTGACAAACTGTTTGCTACAGTGCACAATAAATTAAAGTGTAATTATAACATTTACTTTGACTTATTAATTTGTCATTATATACAGTTTTCTCTCTCTCTATATATAAACAGATTACGCTGTAGCGTTTAATTTTTTTAAGAATTGGAGATGATGCATTGCATTGCATCCATTATGCTGGCAGCACAACACTTTTTTTAAAAAATAATATATAGTTTAAAATAAATTTGTATTTCAAAAAAAAACTTAATAAAATAATTAAATTAAGTATCTTATATCTTTTAAGAAATTAGTTTAAAACAAAATTTGTCTTTCAATAAAACAAAATAGTTAAAATGAGCATCTTATTGTTTTTAATAAATTAGTTTAAAATAAAATTGTATTTCTGCAATAAAAATATTTAAATTGATTGGATGACTTTTTAAATAAAATATTAATAGTTGAGTGACTTTATAGATAAATAGGCAAGGGTTTATGTTGAATCTATAGATGAGAGGGGTCACCCGGATTTGAGACCAAGTTCCTCTGATACAAATTTGATTGTTACTCTATGTAACCTAGTCATAGAGCCATTAATATGGGCTAGGCCTGTTGGACCGACCTGGACTAACCCGGATTTAATAGGGCTGAGCTACTATTTTTGGAGCCCATTTGAGAAAAGAGTTTTTTAGTCCGGCCTGAATAAACCGCTGATTTGTGGGGCTTGAGATATATCGATAAGGCCGGCCAGTGGACCAATAAAAATTAATTAAAAATATAATATAATATTAAAATTTAAAATTAAAGAGAGTCCAAACTCAAAACAATTAGGTTAATATTTCTATTTAGATATTTATGCTTTTACTTTAAAAAAACTTAATAAATATTATAAATATAATTTTATTTGTGGATTTGATTAAAAAGTATTAACATTAATATCATGTAATATTGTTTTGTCGATATTTATGATAATATTTTTAATAATAATTTTTAATGTAATTTAATAATTCTAGTAATATAATTTTTAAAAAAGGTGGGCAGCCCCGGCAAGCTTGTAACCCACGTACTTGTGGATTGGACAGCCGTTTTATGGCCCACACCTAAAATGGACTAGCCAAGCCTGACTCGTAAAATGTCGAAGCATGTATGGGTCAGCCCGAATAGGATGGCTAGCCCATATTGACAGCTCTAACAAGTCATATACTTTTTCAATCTCATATTAGTTGCCCTTCTTTAAAAGGCTTCAATTTATACAAAATCATCTTTTCATAACTTCCCTTTAGTTATATACTATTATCTTAATAATATACTAAAATGAACTTTCAAACATATTAAGAAAATAAAAGTTTGTAAACTGTCTAAAAAAATTGGTAAAGAAACTTGCAAAAAGAAGACGTAAAAACAACCCAAAAAAGGCAAGAAATTAAAAACCGTCCGAAAAAATAGTGGAAAAATCCCCAAAAATGTCGAAAGAAAACTTCCAAAAAAAACACTAAAAAATTCAAAAAAAACCCAAAAAAGGCAAAGAAAATTAGAAACCTTCCAAAACAAAAAAAAAAAGGCAAAACAAATCCCAAAATATAAGGAAAATATTTCAAAAGAAAACATCTAAAAAAAAACTCTAAAAATCCCCTCAAAAGGGGCAAGAGTTTCCTATTAACAATTTGCCTAATATTTAGGATAAAAACAAACTAACATAGTTTCTATAGTTAAATGATTATAATTAGCACATAGATGTTAGAATTCATCTAGGAATAGGATTGGTTTCCTCCTACAATATCTATCTATATATATTTCTATCAAATAAGAGAATTAACATATTGACAATTAAGGGGTGATTTGAGAGAGATTTATTTTGCAAGTTAAATTAATATCAAAGGATGGCAGAAGTGGAATTGAAAAATTCAAAGTGTTGTTGTATTCCAAGAGATCACGAGGATATTATGCATACTTATGAATGTGTATTTATTACTTTTGATCTAATAGGTTTTCTTTCGGTATTTGTCTTTATAGGAATTTCCGGTCAATCATTTAAAGTACTTTGTTATTTTGCCATTGTACCTTGTTTATGTGCAATTTTATGCTTAAGAATCATCATTCCATGTTTTTATGATGAATCAAATTCAATAAGAGAAGAACAAGTTTAGAAGCTTTATTTATAATAGTTTTATTGTTTATTATTTATATGATTTTGAAAGCATGAACTCTCTAACTTTAAAATTAAATTACTAAAATACCTTTATTTTCAAATTAAAAAAAATCAAAAAGACACCTTTTGAGCCTTGGCATCTATTTAGCAAGGCTACACCGTTTAATCGAACAGTGAAAAAATATACGATATTTTATAAATATCAATATGATAAAAATTATATTGTAATATGTTAGTCAAAATTCTTATCGTTTAACTCTAAAAAAGTATGACATTTAAAAGTGGACTAGGGAATATTGTCTTTCTATATTTTTGGGTCTCAAAATTGTAGTCATTTAGCACTTCTAGTAAGTAGGCGTTTGACCATGCGATATCATATCACGATATGAAATCAGTGTTTGAACATGCGATTTCACACTTATTTCATCTCATTGTTCCATATCATGAGATAGAATCAGGGGCGGAGCTACAACTAACAAAAGAGTACGCAAGTGAACACCTTCATCGGAAAGTTATACCATATATATAAGACAAATTTATAATATTTTTAATTTATATTTACGTTTGCACACCCTTAACTAGTTAGAGTAGTTGGCCCAATGGTAAAATGTGTGCATGATGTGTGATGCGCGGCAGGTTGTGAGGGTTCCATTCTTTGTCCCTTCAAGTGTTTTAAAACATTTTTTACTAGTCAAAATTCATATCAAACCAGTTTTTTGTCGGTCCTTAGTAACCTCCCTTTTATAATTCTTTTACCTGATCTTTGTGGGTCCTTCAATAATTTTCCTTTTAATTCTTTTACCTGTCAATGTCACTATTTTATTATTTTACATAGTTAAATTAATTTTTTTTAAAAAATTAGAAATAACTTTCATTTTGTTAAATTAAAAAGGAAGTATGCAATATAAATCATGACAGAATGAATATTTATTAATTATTAAATTTATATAAAACTCTAATTTAATATTTATTTATATTAAATATATAATAATATTTTCAAAAGGTATCTATCAATAAAATTAGAAAAGAATATCACGTGCAATTTCATATATATCACTATGTTTTATATTCTCTCCTAATTAGTAGGTTATTGGACAATTAAGATTGATTTTTTAAATAATAAAATCAAAGACTGAAAATGACTTTAGATTCAAGTAGAAAATGATAAATTAATGTTATTTTTTTTGAATGTGCAATACGTGTTAAGTAAAAATCTTGACTCACTCACTTTTAAACTATTATCTCAATTTATAAAATCTACCATGCATTTTAATAACTAAATGCAACTCAACTTGAAGACAATTTTTCTAATAATTGAGATCTCAAATTGAAGATAAAAATAGACAAATTGTATTTGATGGAAAACATTATGTTGTTTATGATAAAATAACTAGGTTGAGCAAGTTGAATGCGAATCAACTCACTAAATCTTTTTTAGTTACTTGATTTGTCCCTAATTACTTATTTACTTTTGAAATAACACATCTATTAAAACGACAATAATTGACATAGTGAGTCTATCATTTTACCTCTATTGAATATAATGTGGATGAATTAAAATCTAAAATTTTCAAGAAGTTTTATCTTTTTCAAAGTAACTAATTAGGTGTATAACAGAACTTTGTTTGTCCTTTCTTGATTTATCAAAGTGGACAAATAATTAAACAGAGAGTACTTTTTAAAATTATGCACACTCTTTATAAAATGGCTGGCTCAGCCACTGAATAGAATATCATACTCTCCAAATATCATGCTATGAAATTATACGGGAATTTCATATCATGATTTCATATTTTTTAAAACACAAAGTTGATTCACAAATTTATATTTTGTTAAAACAACCTCACTGACTTTTGAGCTTGAAAAAATAGATTCACAATATTGAAATAAGGCATGAACCATTATGATATTGACATAAAAGTGAAAAAAAATTGTCATAACTTGTGCAATGTTACATAATTATTTGAGAAAAAAGAGTAATGAAATAGTTATGGTCTATGCTCATGAAAATATAGTTGTGGATGACAGTGACCAAAAAATGACTCAAAACAACACTGTTGGTTCGTTTTCTCGGTCACATGATCAAGAATGCAAGTTCAGCGTGAAGAGATTGTCATTATTATGTGGGAGGAGTATATCAAAGACTAGTTCACTACAATTTATGTTCTATTTTTTTATTGAATTAAAATTTGATAAAACAGTTACTTAAGTGGGAAATAAATAACTTGTAATAATTTATTATGGGATTTTATAATTTTCTGTTTATTCGATAAGATTGAATAAACAATTGGGGCTATTTTTTTCTACTATAGGTTTACAACTTATGAAATTTTTATGTTTATGAGAAAATATATAACACAAAAATTTCATATCGCATGTTCAAACAAAACTTCGACTTTATCTCATACTTCCATATTATGACAGCATATAATAATTTCATATCACGATACCATATCACATGGCC
Organism: Solanum sitiens; assembly: GCA_016801875.1. Taxonomy (NCBI): domain Eukaryota; kingdom Viridiplantae; phylum Streptophyta; class Magnoliopsida; order Solanales; family Solanaceae; genus Solanum; species Solanum sitiens. Next base: position 84,041 of record JABWTJ010001277.1, read on the forward strand.
AAGCGGGTAAATTAAAGTCATGTTATCATTTAAAGAAGTTAATATCTTAGATGATCACCCAACTAATAGTTTTTTTCTCAAAAAGTCACTCAACTTTCTTTTATAACCTCAATGTTATTAAATATTACTATTGTACCTACAAAACCGCTCAAGTATTGATATTCATTTAGAAAGTCACCCAACTAATTTTAATACTTATTTCATTAAAATTTGTTGAAATATGATTTTTGCTTTGAACTAATTTCTAAAAAATAGTAAGATACTCATTTAATTATTTATTAAATTTTGTTGAAATACTATTTTGTTTTAAAGTATAAAATATTCATTTTAATAATTTTATTAAAACATATTGAAAACTAATTTTCTAAAGAATTAATTGCTATTCTGTATCCAATTAAAAAATAAAGAGATTACGTTGTAGCGTTTTTTTTATAAAAAAATAAAATTGGAAATGATGCTTTGCATTGCATCCACTACGCTGGCAGCACAACATTTAAAAAAAAAATGTATTTCAACAAAATTTTAATAAAATAAGTCAATTTAAGAATCTTATATATGTTAAGAAATTAGTTTAAAACAAAATTTGTGTTTCAACAAAATTTTATTAAATAATTAAAATGAGCATCTTATTGTTTTTAATAAATTATTTTAAAACAAAATTGTATTTTAAAAAAATGCAATAAAAAGTAATTAAATTAATTTGGATGACGTTCTAAATAAAACTAGATCATCATGCACGGGCCCAATATGATATTAGGCGACAGACATTCGTAATATACATGCAGTTATATACATACACAGAGGTTGTTTGCAAATTACATTTGTGATCGCATATGCGATGTTATTTGCATATTTACATTCACATTCTTTTTAACAGTAGCTACATCTTTTTGCAGAAGCTAGATAGATAGCAACGATAGTGTTGTTGTTGGGACGTTGTAATCGACAAAAACCTGTAATAGGGAGAATAAAGTGACTTTTAAATTGTGAAGAATATGTAGTGTCGTTAGCATGGAGTACGATAGGTTGTTACATACCTATTGTAGCATTGGGCGTCGTGCTTATTCATGTTCAATTTTATTCTAGCTTTTCACGAAAGGTAGTGCGAGCTTGCTCCGCAAACTAAGTGTTGTTGAGCAGGCCACAAATTCTAAAATAAGCACTGTTTGCTCATTGTCGAGCCAAAGAAGCTCTGTTTTTCTATCTAGTACCATAAGCAGGTATAATTCTTGACGCCTACCTTGTTTATTGGCTGTTATGCTGTCGGGGTTCAACTCTTTTATAGCGATTGTCTGACATAGTTGATTGAAGTTTTTGTATTGCAGTACATTTTTTCAATACGCAAACTTTATGGATATTAGAACCATGTACAGAAAGAACACAAAAAAGAAAAAAACAATCAAAGAAAATGAACAAATAGATGAATATGAAATAAAAGAACAGAGACATGCAAATGATAAACTATGATAATTAAAACAAACAAAGGAGAGGTACTTATCAAAGTTAAGCAACCTGAATGTACGCGCAACCAGTAATTACAACTGGCGTAGACTTAAACCTCAGAAGAAGAAAACAGAGTTAATTGTTTGCCGTAAAACCTCAGAAGAAGAAAACAAAGTTAATTGTTTGCCGTAAGAGCAGTCAACCAATGCATTTCCAAAGCAGAAGACACATAAATAAGATGGTAAAAAGAGTGAAAACAACTATTATAAACAGAATACTCTAGACTTAAATACACTACTTTTGGAGAATCCGACATGCACCCGTTGACATTTGTGAAGAGTCCGAACAACATAGATCTAGAATATACCAATCCTATCCAATGGATAAAAAACTGAAGGGGGATGAGTTTTAACTCAAAGCTGTTGCCAAACTGTGTTATAAAACCAGAAATTACTGATTCTAATAAATTGTTCAGAAACACAAAGTAACTGAAATTTATAGAACCAGTAAGAGAGATGAACAGAAATTTAACTAACCAAAAACTAAAATCTGTAAGAACATATCAGAATCTGAACCTTTGAAATCGGAAAAAAAATTAAGTCCACTGAACTCACAGTGTCCCCTTAAGGAAATTATTCCCCTCTAGTATCCGAGGTTTGATTTGGAATATAACCTTCCAGGGTAAAATGATCTTAATCAGCAGAGTGTAGATACCAAAAACTCTACTGTCAGCGAACCAATCCACAGCAGGAAAGTACACGAAGGAAAAATTTGTGCAGAAGAAGAAGAAGAAGATCAGAAAATTCGTGAGTGAATAATCTGAAGAATGAATGGTATTTATAGCAAGAAGAACAGGTTCTGAAAGGTTGCAACCCTTTCAGAATCCACACGACCATTGATGAAAGTTTGCAACCTTTCAAATGGTAATGACTGTTCGTGAAAGTTGCAACCTTTCAGAACAGTCATGGAGGGAAATTTAACCGGGAAAGTTAAAACGGGTCGCGCGCGGATCCGAGTCGGGTCGGGTTAATCAACTAAATAATTGAAAACATTTCTGTTATCAACTAATTAATTGAATTGGCTATTTAATTAATTAAATAAATAAATAAATAATTAAATAATTAAAACAAACTTTGTTCAAAAAAATAATCTCTCGATCATTTGCCATAGCCGTGACGAGACGAGCGAGCAATGACGACGGCGCGAGGGGGGTCCCTCTTTCCAACCCTTTTAACAATTAATAGGAGTGTTTCTGTATTTAAACTCTCCTATTTTTCTTTCCACCACCGATGAGGGACAAATGCCTTTTCATTAAAGCATAAGAGGACTTTTCAAGTTCCCAACTCTTCAAGTTCTCAACTTTTCAAATTCCTCTCTTTCCCTCTATGTCTCATCAATTCTTGCTACATACCCAACAAAAGCTAGTAAACAAGAGTTCAGCAACTTTGTACAGTTGTACTAAAAATATGGATTGAAGTAGTCACATCAAGTAATTGTGTATATTATTTGTGCCTATAGCAGGTTCTTGGTCTGGAGAGTTACTTGTTATAAATTAGAATTTAATTTAACTAAAGAAAAAATAATAAAGAGTGTTGTACGTTTAAGCACGATTATATATAGAGTGTATGTTTGGTTATATTGTTTGATTCTCGGAATCAACCATGTAATGTACAGACATGGTAAGGTAGCATGATAGAAAATATGAGCAACCACAGAAGAAGATGAAATGTAAGTTCTCTATCAAATGAGGCTAAATAATTCAGAAAATATTAGTGATTCACATGTCAATTCTATTATTCTTTGATGAGTGAATAAATGATAATATATTATATGTAAAACTGTGGCAGTATAAAAGAAGTAGGAATAACCTCCATATCCTATAGAAGGAGTAACTGATATCATATTTGTCTACAATCTGAATTGTACATGTCCAATCCTCGAATTTAGGAGTGATAGTGTTGAGGGTAAGTCTATGTGCCATACCGAGCTAACATGTAACTACCAAAGAAGTGTATTACTACCTTGTAATACGACAATATATATTAATAGTGATGGTAGAAAGAATAACATGTAAAACTTAAAAAGTTAAGAGAACATTAAAATGGTGTTTGTAATAAGCAAAGACGCAACTTATGTTATGAAAAGTCTTTTACGATGACTTCTTCATGAACTATGTTGAAGTAGAATGGTCATCGTTATCTCCCAACAATTTAGTTTTTCAACCTTTCTTTCACAACCTCTCTCAAGGACCCGGACACACCACATTATATTGTAGCGTGTATTTTTTTTTTTTAAAGTTGTGACTGATTTGATGGGTGTCCACATAATAATTTGTGTTGCAACGATTTTTGAAATAACAATCAAATTATCACTATACTTATTCCTTTTTCTACCATAGTCTATAATTTGTTTAAGAAATTTCTACTTGACAGTTTACATAACTAACAATTTAGCTTGACTCATGTGAGCAGAGAACGAAGATGAACAATTTAGCTCGATTCATGTGAACAGAGAAATAATTTCATGATACAAATTTCCAACTTCTTCTCCTAGCTCTATTCATGTTCTCTTCTTATTCTTCCTTTTACTTGTAATATTTTTCATTTTACTCCAAAATGGCAGTAGATGTTCCAAATTTTTCCAATTCAATAACTTGGCTACTAATATCTTGCTACTCACATATTAACATTTTTGCTTGTGCCTACTATAATAATAATAATATATTGACCCTGAAGAATTGCTAAACCTATGAAATTCAGTCCACGTTGTCACGGACCTAAAGACTCCGTGCGGCACTTGACAACTTACTCACGAATCTTTCACGATCTTGTAAGCTCAAGTAAGCCTTTCACACTAAGATCGCTAAGAGAAATGCAAAGGAAGACTTAGAAAGAGAGAGATTTGGAGGAAGAAGTCTTTATTACTTCTTTGTTGCATTGTTGGATGGATTTACAAATGAAATCACTCCTACTTATACTACTCTCTAAGGACTAAATACAATTAATATTTACTCTACAAGTCCCTAAGTATTTACACTTTGGTCCCGGTTCTAGAGAATTCTACACAATTCCGGGACCCCCTCCAACGGTCACAAGACCTTCTAGAATTCTCCGCCTAATTCTAGAACGGTCTGCAGCATTCTAGAGAATTCTACGGAATTCTCTAGTCTCCTCCAAGCATCTAGAGCGTTCCGACAAACCTCTAGACCCTTCTGGCCCGTATCCGGACGCAAATTCAGCTGGCATTGTGGCGGGACGTCTCACTCTCCCCCACCTATTGATGCGACGACCGCGACGCATCCTTGCTCCTTCGGCGACCGAGTCTTGTCGTGCGATCTTCAATCCACGTACTCGATCAATCCCTTTGAGCAGCTACCTCAGCTGTTGCCCGATCACTTTTGGCCCGGTCTCACGAACTTCCTCCTTCCTAGGAGGCAAGCGCCTCGGCTGCTTCTTTGGCATCACTTCGGCGTTCCCTCTTGGAACCTGCCTCGCGCACGGTGGCAAGGACTTCTCAGCACCATTGCCTTCTCTCGAACTTGCAATGATCGTTGCGGATGTCCTCCTCGATCTCTTGTCGACCCTCTCGAGCTACATGGCCGTCAGTCGGACCTGTCCCTCCGTCTTCGGTGCCTTCACCATGGGAACCATAGATGTTCCTCCTTGCTCCAAGACTACGAGTTGTTGGAGGAAAGGATCGATCACAGCATGGCACTGTCGAAAGAACTCCTACCCAAGAATTATATCAAAGAGATCCACGGGAGCGACAATGAAGTCAGTCTTACCCTGCCACTTGCCTAACGTGATACTTACTCCCTGTGCTTCTCCACACACGGGAGTAGGTGGTGCATTGACCGTCCTGAGTTGGGCGTTGTATGGACTGTAACGCAACCCCAACCTCGTTCTGCCGTCTTGGTTATTATATTGACCTCTGCACCTGTGTCGACCATCGCACGAGCATGTCCTCCATTGATCGTGATGTCGACGTACTGCGCCCTGCATGCCTTCGGCTTCACATGCTTCGGCGTCTCCTGTGGTTGCTTGGTGATAGCCCCGCATAGGACTGTCAAGCCCAACTGCTTAGTCTCCTCGACTTGACCTTGCTCGTGTGCTTCCTGAGATTTCCGCTCTCGTAGGACAGCACCAAGGCTCTTCAGTTCAGGGCACTTCGCATAGCTGTGCGGCCCACCGTATAAGTAGCAACCATCTCCTTTGGCAGCCCCTGGCTTCCTCACCGGGTTGCCATGGCCTCCAGACTTCTTGCCGTCGGACCTATAGGTATCACGCCCTTTGGGTTGAGGCCATTGCTCCTCGCATTGCCTCCTTGATTGTGGCCGTTGCTCCTCGCATTCGCCACGATCTCCCCCACCATTATCATGACTACCTCTTACGTCATCCCCTCCGGTACTGTAAGGCTTCTCCTGCCTGAAGTCTGTCAACGCTTCGGCCTGCGTGATGGCGTCATCAATAGTCCCAACCTGTCTGCGTTCCAATTCCGTCCTGGCCCAATTCTGCAGCCCATCCATGAAGTGGAACAACATGTCCTCA
>JABWTJ010001278.1:2500-5000 GCA_016801875.1 Solanum sitiens
GAAAGTGACGATGGCGATGAGGCCATAGACGTTACTGTTGGACATGAATGGATTGCCAGCGTCGAGATGGCTAGGCAAGCGGTTGAGATTTTAGGCCAGCGCTTGAATGGATTGGACAGTGACGTCAAAGACCTTGAAGAGCACTCTCTTGAGGAAGTTGACGCGATCCGGAAGGAGTTGGAGGTGCGCAAGCGGAATGAATTAGGGATGAAGGAATCCATTACATCCTTGGAGTTCAGGCTGTTGGACGCCACTACGACGATCCAGACGCTGAAGAACAAGATTGAAGCTCTCGAAGAAGAGAGGGAGGTTGTTACATCAACGTCACTTGGCCAGGAAAGGGAGTCTAGAGTTGAGGTTCCCAAGCCACCAATATTCAAAGGTGTCCGTGACGCCTTAGAGGTGAGTAATTTCCTATGGCACTTGGAAAATTATTTCAAATGTAATAGGGTCAGGACCGATGCAAACAAGATCAACACTGCCGTGTTGTATCTCTCCGACGTAGCCATGTTATGGTGGAAACGCAAAGATGCCGAGATCAGAAGGGGCACATGCACCATCAACACATGGGAACAATTCCTTGAGGAATTCAAGAAATCTTTCTTCCCCAACAATGCTGTGTATGAGATGAAACGCAAGCTCCGAGAGTTGAAGCAGACGGGAAGCATTAAGGCATATGTGAAGGAGTTCACAATTTTGACCCTTCAAATTCCCCAACTCACGGATGATGACATGCTGTTCACCTTCATGGACGGGTTGCAGAATTGGGCGAGGACAGAGTTAGAGCGGCGTCAAGTAAAAACCATCGATGAAGCCATCACTCAAGCCGAGACCTTGACAGATTTCAAACATGATCGTTTGGACAAGGCTAGGGGCAAGGAGGCAAAGGGCAGTCAAGCTAAAGGCGGGGGAGATCGTGGCCGAGGCAGAGAACAGTCGGCACAACCCAAGCAGCAAGACACACCCAAGCCGGATGGTAGACGGTTTGAACGCCAGAAGTATGTGGAGAAGCGGACGCAGTCTAGCAAAGGCGACGGGTGCTATATATGCGGCGGACCACACGGTTACGCCAGGTGCCCGGAGATGAAGAACCTTGGTGCCATCGTCCGTGAACGGAAGGAAAAGGAGGCACAAGACAAGGCACAGCCGGCAGACACCACTCAATTGGGCATGGTTGGATTGTGTGGAGCCATAGCCAAACAGGCCGACAAGCCAGGAGATTTCAGTACGCAGTACGTGGACATTTCCATCAATGGGCAACAAGTTCGGGCCATGGTGGACTCCGGGGCTGAAGCCAACATCATGACCAAGACGGCGGCAGAAAAGTTGGGACTGAAAATTGTTCCAAGCAACAATCGCCTCAAGACGGTCAATGCTCCACCAACTCCCGTATGTGGAATTGCTCATGGGGTCAGCATCACTCTAGGACGGTGGAGAGGTAAGACAAATTTTACCGTAGCTCCTTTGGACATATCCGATGTTATTCTTGGACAGGAATTCTTTCAGCGTTGCCACACAATGATCGATCCCTACCTTCAACAACTCATGATTATGGAGGGGGAAGGATCTTGTATGGTACCTCTTGTTAAAGTACCAAAGAAAAACGGATACGCCCACTTATCGGCCATGCAGATTGAGAAGGGCCTGAAGAAAGGAGCACCAACCTTCCTAGCCACCATTGCAAGTTCGGGTGAAGACCATGGTGCTAAGGTGCCATTGCCACCTATCATAGAAACTGTTTTGCAGGAAAATAGTGATGTGATGCCGGAGGAGCTGCCGAAAACTCTACCTCCAAGGCGCGAGGTAGACCACATGATAGAGTTGGAGGCGGGAGCCAAGCCACCTGCACTTGCACCTTACCGCATGGCTCCGCCTGAGTTAGAGGAACTGAGGAAGCAGTTGAAAGAGCTCCTCGAAGCAGGTCACATCCGTCCATCCAAGGCACCTTATGGGGCGCCGGTGCTGTTCCAAAAGAAGAAAGATGGGTCGATGCGCCTATGCATTGACTATAGGGCACTCAACAAGATCACAATTAGGAACAAATATCCTGTTCCGCTGATTGCAGATTTGTTTGACCGTCTTGGAGAGGCCAAATACTTCACCAAGATGGATCTCCGGAAAGGCTACTATCAAGTGCGCATCGCAGAGGGGGATGAACCAAAGACAGCATGCGTAACCAGGTACGGAGCATTCGAATGGTTGGTGATGCCTTTCGGCTTAACTAACGCACCTGCCACTTTTTGCACGCTGATGAACGAAATTCTACATCCCTTCCTGGATCAATTCGTAGTAGTGTACTTAGATGATATAGTCGTCTATAGTAACACTTTGGAAGAACATGAAGAGCACTTGAAGAAAGTTTTCAAAGTCTTGCGGGAGAATCAGCTTTATGTCAAACGGGAGAAGTGTGAGTTTGCCCAACCCGAGATACACTTCTTGGGTCATATGATCAGCCAAGGTGAGCTTCGGATGGATCAGGCAAAGGTAAAAGCTATCCAAG
>JABWTJ010001278.1:10000-12500 GCA_016801875.1 Solanum sitiens
AGCCATGCATGCCATCAAGCGCCCACGCAGCACGCCTACTAAGCCCACAGGACGCCCTCGACGTCCGCCTGCCTTCGCCTCAGTCGCCCCGCCGACGTCGTCGACATGTTTTTGTAGACGCCCAAAGACGTAGCACGGACAAGCCATGCATGCCATCAAGCGCCCACGCAGCACGCCTACTAAGCCCACAGGACGCCCGTGACGTCCGCCTGCCTTCGCGTCACTCGCCCCGCCGACGTCGTCGACGTGTTTTTGTAAACGCCCAACGGCGTAGCACGGACGAGCCATGCATGCCATCAAGCGCCCACGCAACACGCCTACTAAGCCCACGGGACGCCTATGCCGTTTGCCTGCCTGCGCCTCAGTCTGCCTCCAACACCTCTACCCCCCTTATATATGCTTAAAAAAGTTTTACCCATGTGACAGGAGTAGACATGGATTTTCCAGAGAATCATAATGGAAATGTACAACCCAAATATGCACGTTCTAAGGTACAAACACCCATCAGCTTTCACAAATGACTTTTATATACATAAAAAAATATTTTCCAACAATTTTTTTTAATTTTTATTTTTTCCGAAATTTCCGAAAAATTAGTAATAAATTAATAACAAATAGGAAAAATATCGAAAAAATATGAAATCAACACCGAAAATTCACAAATAAATATAGTAACCTTAAAATAAAAAATTTATTACATTTTAATTTTTAAAATGAGACGTAAAAGTTAATAAACCGTAAAAATAAATTATAAAATAATAATTAAAAGTCGGAAAAATACGAAAAAGCTCGAAAACACTTCTAAACATGTCAAAGTAATTATAGGCTACATATTTGCACAAATAAAAGATGATTCAATATCGTATGAGCCGTAAAAGTAATGAAAAATGATACGAACTAGCCACTTGAGGCGGAAACGTTTAGAATAGATAATAGAAAGTAGATGAATATATTTGTTATGCATGAAGGTTGTTTGAAACTCCTTTGATTTATGTACGGCGTTAACATCCGCATGTTTCGACTAGAGCTCGAACAATGTCACCCAAGCCACGACCGATGCGGGCAGGCCACGGCCGACCGTTGTGTGATGTCACGCCCGACGTCGTTCGACCGTGCGTGCTGAGCAAGGGTAATGACGACATGCCACGCCCGGCGTCGTTCGACCGTGAGTGCTGCCCAAGTGGCGATGATGGCATGCCACGCCCGACGTCGTTCGACCGTGCGTGCTGCCCAAAGGCGATGACGGCATGCCACGCCCGACGTCGTTCGACCGTGCGTGCTGCCCAAGGGGCGATGATGGCATGCCACGCCCGACGTCGTTCGACCGTGCGTGCTGCCCAAGGGGCGATGATGGCATGCCACGCCCGACGTAGTTCGACCGTGCGTGCTGATCAAAGGCGATGATGGCATGCCACGCCCGACGTCGTTCGACCGTGCGTGCTGGCCAAGGGCGATGATGGCATGCCACGCCCGACGTCGTTCGACCGTTAGTGCGGCCCAAGTGGCGATGATGGCATGCCACGCCCGACGTTGTTCGACCGTGCGTGCTGCCCAAAGGCGATGACGGCATGCCACGCCCGACGTCGTTCGACCGTGCGTGCTGAGAAAAGGCGATGACGGCATGCCACGCCTGACGTCGTTCGACCGTGCATGCTGCCCAAGTGGCGATGACGGCATGCCACGCCCGACGTCGTTCGACCGTTAGTGCTGCCCAAGGGCGATGATGGCATGCCACGCCCGACGTCGTTCGACCGTGCGTGCTGCCCAAGCGCGATGAGGGCATGCCACGCCCGACATCGTTCGACCGTGCGTGCTGATCAATGGCGATGACGGCCTGCCACGCCCGACGTCGTTCGACCGTGCGTGCTGCCCAAGGGCGATGATGGCATGCCACGCTCGACGTCGTTCGACCGTGCGTGCTGCCCAAGGGGCGATGATGGCATGCCATGGCCGACGTCGTTCGACCGTGCGTGCTGCCCAAGGGCGAGGATGGCATGCCACGCCCGACGTCGTTCGACCGTTAGTGCTGCCCAAGCGCGATGATGGCATGCCACGCCCGACGTCGTTCGACCGTGAGTGCTGATCAATGGCGATGACGGCATGCCACGCCCGACGTCGTTCGACCGTGAGTGCTGCCCAAGGGATATGATGGCATGCCACGCCCGACGTCGTTCGACCGTTAGTGCTGCCCAAGGGCGATGATGGCATGCCACGCCCGACGTCGTTCGACCGTGCGTGCTGCCCAAGGGCGATGACGGCATGCCACGCCCGACGTCGTTCGACCGTGCGTGCTGCCCAAGCGCGATGATGGCATGCCACGCCCGACGTCGTTCGACCGTGCGTGCTGATCAAGGGCGATGATGGCATGCCCCGCTCGACGTCGTTCGACCGTGCGTGCTGAACAAGTGGCGATGATGGCATGCCATGCCCGACGTCGTTCGACCGTTAGTGCTGATCAAGGGCGATGATGGCATGCCACGCCCGACGTCGTTCGACCGTG
>JABWTJ010001278.1:27825-30325 GCA_016801875.1 Solanum sitiens
TCCCCGCCTGCTTTCGCCTCAGTCGCCCCGCAGACGTCGTCGACGTGTTTTTGTAGACGCCCAACAGCGTAGCACGGACGAGCCAGGCATGCCATCAAGCGCCCACGCAGCACGCCTACTAAGCCCACAGGACGCCCTCGACGTCCGCCTGCTTTTTGCGCCTCAAACGCCCCGAAGACGTCGCCGACATGTTTTTGCAAACACCCAACGGCGTAGCACAGACGAGCCATGCATGCCATCAAGCGCCCACGCAGCACGCCTACTAAGCCCACAGGACGCCCTTGACGTCCGCATGTTTTCGCCTCAGTCGCCCCACAGACGTCGCCGACGTTTTTTTGTAGACACCCAACGGCGTAGCACGGACGAGCCATGCATGCCATCAAGCGCCCACGCAGCACGCCTACTAAGCCCACAGGACGCCCACGACGTCCACCTGCTTTGCGCCTCAAACGCCCCGAAGACGTCGTCGACATGTTTTGTAAACACCAAACGGCGTAGCACGGACGAGCCATGCATGCCATCAAGCGCCCACGCAGCACGCCTACTAAGCCCGCAGGACGCCCTCGACGTCCGCCTGCCTTCGCCTCAGTCGCCCCGCCGACGTCGTCGACATGTTTTTGTAGACGCCCAAAGACGTAGCACGGACAATCCATGCATGCCATCAAGCGCCCACGCAGCACGCCTACTAAGCCCACAGGACGCCCGTGACGTCCGCCTGCCTTCGCGTCACTCGCCCCGCCGACGTCGTCGACGTGTTTTTGTAAACGCCCAACGGCGTAGCACGGACGAGCCATGCATGCCATCAAGCGCCCACGCAACACGCCTACTAAGCCCACGGGACGCCTATGCCGTTGGCCTGCCTGCGCCTCAGTCTGCCTCCAACACCTCTACCCCCCTTATATATGCTTAAAAAAGTTTTACCCATGTGACAGGAGTAGACATGGATTTTCCAGAGAATCATAATGGAAATGTACAACCCAAATATGCACGTTCTAAGGTACAAACACCCATCAGCTTTCACAAATGACTTTTATATACATAAAAAAATATTTTTCAACAATTTTTTTTTAATTTTTATTTTTTCCGAAATTTCCGAAAAATTAGTAATAAATTAATAACAAATAGGAAAACTATCGAAAAAATATGAAATCAACACCGAAAATTCACAAATAAATATAGTAACCTTAAAATAAAAAATTTATTACATTTTAATTTTTTAAATGAGACGTAAAAGTTAATAAACCGTAAAAATAAATTATAAAATAATAATTAAAAGTCGGAAAAATACGAAAAAGCTCGAAAACACTTCTAAACATGTCAAAGTAATTATAGGCTACATATTTGCACAAATAAAAGATGATTCAATATCGTATGAGCCGTAAAAGTAATGAAAAATGATACGAACTAGCCACTTGAGGCGGAAACGTTTAGAATAGATAATAGAAAGTAGATGAATATATTTGTTATGCATGAAGGTTGTTTGAAACTCCTTTGATTTATGTACGGCGTTAACATCCGCATGTTTCGACTAGAGCTCGAACAATGTCACGCAAGCCACGACCGATGCGGGCAGGCCACGGCCGACCGTTGTGTGATGTCACGCCCGACGTCGTTCGACCGTGCGTGCTGAGCAAGGGTAATGACGACATGCCACGCCCGACGTTGTTCGACCGTGAGTGCTGATCAAGGGCGATGACGGCATGCCACGCCCGACGTCGTTCGACCGTGCGTGCTGCCCAAGGGCGATGATGGCATGCCACGCCCGACGTCGTTCGACCGTGCGTGCTGCCCAAGGGGCGATGATGGCATGCCACGCCCGACGTCGTTCGACCGTGCGTGCTGCCCAAGGGAGATGATGGCATGCCACGTCCGACGTCGTTCGACCATGCGTGCTGCCCAAGGGGCGATGATGGCATGCCACGCCCGACGTCGTTCGACCGTGCGTGCTGGCCAAGGGCGATGATGGCATGCCACGCCCGACGTCGTTCGACCGTTAGTGCTGCCCAATGGCGATGATGGCATGCCACGCCCGACATCGTTCGACCGTTAGTTCTGCCCAAGGGCGATGATGGCATGCCACGCCCGACGTCGTTCGACCGTGCGTGCTGATCAAAGGCGATGAACGCATGCCACGCCCGGCGTCGTTCGACCGTGCGTGCTGCCCAAGTGGCGATGATGGCATGCCACGGCCGACGTCGTTCGACCGTGCGTGCTGCCCAAGTGGCGATGATGGCATGCCACGCCCGACGTTGTTCTACCGTGCGTGCTGATCAATGGCGATGACGGCATGCCACGCCCGACGTCGTTCGACCGTGCGTGCTGCCCAAGGGCGATGATCGCATGCCACGCCCGACGTCGTTTGACCGTGCGTGCTGCCCAAGGGGCGATGATGGCATGCCACGCCCGACGTCGTTCGACCGTGCGTGCTGCCCAAGGGCGATGATGGCATGCCACGCCCGACGTCGTTCGACCGTTAGTGCTGCCCAAGGGCGATGATGGC
>JABWTJ010001278.1:57221-89438 GCA_016801875.1 Solanum sitiens
TGCCAAAATTATTTGTGGATGTCCGTGAAGACCTTGGCTATGCATCCGGTTGGCCCTCACGGACATTCCGATCCATTTTGAAGGTCAAAATAGCCCCGAAGCGCGCATACCCCTATTTCGATGATTTTTCGTGTACTATATAGTATACCATTTTTTGGGTGATCAGGATCCCGACATCAAAACTACCAAAATTATATGTGGACATCCGTGAAGACCTTGGCTATGCATCCGGTTGGCCCTCACGACCATTCCAATCCATTTTCAAGGTCAAAATAGCCCCAAAGCGCGCATACCCCTATTTCGATGATTTTTCGTGTGCTATATAGTATACCATTTTTTGGGTGATCCGGATCCCGACGTCAACACTGCCAAAATTATTTGTGGACGTCCGTGAAGACCTTGGCTATGCATCCGGTTGGCCCTCACGGCCATTCCAATCCATTTTCAAGGTCAAAATAGCCCGAAGCGCACATACCCCTATTTCGATGATTTTTCGTGTGCTATAGTATACCATTTTTTGGGTGATCCGGATCCCTACGTCAAAACTGCCAAATTTATTTGTGGACGTCCGTGAAGACCTTGGCTATGCATCCGGTTGGCCCTCACGGCCATTACGATCCATTTTCAAGGTCAAAATAGCCCCAAAGCGCGCATACCCCTATTTTAACGATTTTTCGTGTGCTATAGTATACCATTTTTTGGGTGATCCGGATCCCGACGTCAAAACTGCCAAAATTATTTGTGGACGTCCGTGAAGACCTTGGCTATGCATCCAGTTGGCTCTCACGGCTATTCCGATCCATTTTCAAGGTCTAAATAGCCCCGAAGCGCGCATACCCCTATTTCGACGATTTTTCGTGTGCTATAGTAAACCATTTTTTGGGTGATTCGAATTCGGATCCCGACGTCAAAACTGCCAAAATTATTTGTGGACGTCTGTGAAGACCTTTGATATGTATCCGGTTGGCCCTCACAGCTATTCCGATCCATTTTCAAGGTCAAAATAGCCCAGAAGCGCGCATACCCCTATTTCGACGACTTTTCGTGTGCTATAGTATACCATTTTTTGGTTGATCCGGATTCTGACGTCAAAACTGCCAAAATTATTTGTGGACGTCCGTGAAGACCTTGGCTATGCATCCGGTTGGCCCTCACGGCCATTCCGATCCATTTTCAAGGTCAAAATAACTCCGAAGCGCGCATACCCCTATTTCAACGATTTTTCGTATGCTATATAGTATACCATTTTTTGGGTGATCCGGATCCCGAAGTCAAAACTGCCAAAATTATTTGTGGACGTCCGTGAAGACCTTGGCTATGCATTCGGTTGGCCCTCACGGTCATTCAGATCCATTTTCAAGGTCAAAATAGCCCCGAAGCGCGCATACCTTTATTTCGACGATTTTTCTTGTGCTATAGTATACCATTTTTTGGGTGATCCGGATCCCGACGTCAAAACTGCCAAAATTATTTGTGGACGTCCTTGAAGACCTTGTCTATGCATCCGGTTGGCCCCCACGGCCTTTCCGATCCATTTTGAAGGTCAAAATATCACCGAAGCACGCATATCTCTATTTCGACGATTTTTCGTGTGCTATAGTAAACCATTTTTTGGGTGATCGGGATCCCGACGTCAAAACTGCCAAAATTATTTGTGGACGTCCGTGAAGACCTTATCTATGCATCCGGTTGGCCCTCACGGCCATTCCAATCCATTTTCAAGGTCAAAATAGCCTCGAAGCGCATACCGCTATTTCAACGATTTTTCGTGTGCTATAGTATACCATTTTTTGGGTGATCCAGATCCCGATGTCAAAACTGCCAAAATTATTTGTGGACGTCCGTGAAGACCTTGGCTGTACATCCGGTTGGCCCTCACGGCCATTCCGATCTATTTTCATGGACAAAATAGCCCCGAAGCGCGCATACCTCTATTTCAACGATTGTTTCTTGTGCTATAGTATACCATTTGTTGGGTGATCCGGATCCCGACGTCAAAACTTCCAAAATTATTTGTGGACGTCCGTGAAGACCTTGGATATGCATCTGGTTGGCTCTCATAGCCATTTTGATCCATTTTCGAGGTCAAAATAGCCCGAAGCGCGCATACCCTATTTCGACGATTTTTCGTGTGCTATAGTATAACATTTTTTGGGTGATCCGGATCCCGACGTCAAAACTTCCAAAATTATTTGTGGACATCCGTGAAGACCTTGGATATGCATCCGGTTGGCCCTCACGGCCATTCCGATCCATTTTCATGGTCAAAATAGCCCCGAAGCGTGCATACCCCTATTTCGACGATTTTTCGTGTGCTATAGTATACCATTTTTTGGGTGATTCGGATCCCGATGTCGAAACTACCAAAATTATTTGTGGACATCCGTGAAGGCCTTGGCGATGCATACGGTTGGCCCTCACGGCAATTCCAATTCATTTTCAAGGTCAAAATAGCCCCGAAGCGCGCATACCCTTATTTCGACGATTTTTCGTGTGCTATATAGTATACCAGTTTTTGGGTGATCCGGATCCCGATGTCAAAACATCTAAAATTATTTGTGGACGTCCGTGAAGAACTTGGCTATGCATCCGGTTGGCCCTTACGGACATTCCCATCCATTTTCAATGTCAAAATAGCCCCGAAGCGCGCATACCGCTATTTCGACAATTTTTCGTGTGCTATAGTATACCATTTTTTGGGTGATCCAGATCCCGACGTCAAACTGCCAAAATTATTTGTGGACGTCTGTGAAGACCTTGGATATGCATCCGGTTGGCCCTCACGGCCATTCCGATCCATTTTCAAGGTCAAAATAGCCCCGAAGCACGCATACCTCTATTTCGACTATTTTTCTTATGCTATAGTATACCATTTTTTGGGTGATCCGGATCCCGACGTCAAACTGCCAAAATTTATTTTGGACATCCTGAAGGCCTTGAATATGCTACGATTTGCCCTCACGGCCATTCCGATCCAATTTTCAGGTCAGAATAGGAGGCCCCCCGAAGCGCGCATACACCCTATTTTGATGATTTATTCGTGTGCTATATAGTATAACCATGTTTTTTGGACGTCAAACTGCAAAAGTATTTTATGGACGTCCGTCAGAAATGGCTATCATCCTTGGACCCTCACGGCCATTCCAATCCTTTTTTCAAGGTCAAAATAGCCTTGAAGGCGCCATATACCACCTATTTCGCAATCCGATTTTTCATGTTCTAAGTATAAACCATTTTTTTGGTGATCCGGATCCCGAGTCAAGACTGCCAAAAATTATACTGTGGAACGTCCGTGAAGAACCTGGCCTATGCATCCGGTTGGCACTCAACGGGCATTCACGATCCCATTTTCAAGGTCAAAATAGCCCCGAAGCGCGCATACCCCTCGTCGACTATTTTTCGTGTGCTATAGTATACCATTTTTTGGTTGATCCGGATCCCGAACTCCAAATTGGCCAAAATTTATTTGTGGCGTCCCGTGAAGACCTTGGCTATGCATCTGGTTGGCCCTCACGGCCATTCCGATCCATTTTCAAGGTCCAAATAGCCCCGAAGCGCGTATACCCCTATATCGACAATTTTTCGTGTGCAATAGTATACCATTTTGCGGGTGATCCGGATCCCGACGTCAAAACTGCCAAAATTATTTGTGGACGTCTGTGAAGACCTTGGATATGCATCCGGTTGGCCCTCACGGCCATTCCGATGCATTTTCAAGGTCAAAATAGCCCCGAAGCGCGCATACCCCTATTTCGACGATTTTCCGTGTGCTATAGTATACCATTTTTTGGGTGATCCGGATCCCGACGTCAAAACTGCCAAAATTATTTGTGGACTTCCGTGAAGGCCTATGCTATGCATACGGTTGGCCCTCACGGCCATTCCGATCCATTTTCAAGGTCAAAATAGCCCCGAAGCGTGCATACCCCTATTTCAACGATTTTTCATCTTCTATATAGTATACCATTTTTTGGGTGATCCGAATCCCGACGTCAAAACTGCCAAAATTATTTGGGGACATTCGTGAAGACCTTGTCTATGCATCCGATTGGGCCTCACGGCCATTCCGATCCATTTTCAAGGTCAAAATAGCTCCGAAGCGCGCATACGCCAATTTCGACGATTTTTCATGTGCTATAGTATACCATTTTTTTAGTGATCCGGATCCCGACGTCAAAACTTCTAAAATTATTTGTGGACGTCCGTGAAGACCTTGGCTATGCATCCGGTTGGCCCTCACGGCCATTCCGATCCATTTTCACGGTCAAAATAGCCCCGAAGAGCGCATACCCCTATTTCGACGATTTTTCGTGTGCTATAGTATACCATTTTTTGGGTGATCCGGATCCGAACGTCAAAACTACCAAAATTATTTGTGGACATCCGTGAAGGCCTTGGCTATGCATACGGTTTGCCCTCACGGCAATTCCAATCCAATTTCAAGGTCAAAATAGCCCCGAAGCGCGCATACCTTTATTTCGACGATTTTTCGTGTGCTATATAGTATACCAGTTTTTGGGTGATCCGGATCCCGATGTCAAAACTGCCAAAATTATTTGTGGACGTCCGTGAAGAACTTGTCTATGCATCCGGTTGGCCCTTACGGCCATTCCCATCCATTTTCAATGTCAAAATAGCCCCGAAGCGCGCATACCGCTACTTCGACAATTTTCCGTGTGCTATAGTATACCATTTTTTGGGTGATCCAGATACCGACGTCAAAACTGCCAAAATTATTTGTGGACGTCCGTGAATACCTTGGATATGCATCCGGTTGGCCCTCACGGCCATTCCGATCCATTTTCAAGGTCAAAATAGCCCCGAGGCACGCATACCTCTATTTCGACGATTTTTCTTATACTATAGTATACCATTTTTTGGGTGATCCGGATCCCGACGTCAAAACTGCCAAACTTATTTGTGGACGTCCGTGAATACCTTGGCTATGCACCTGGTTGGCCTTCACGGTCATTCCGATCCATTTTCAAGGTCAAAATAGCCCCGAAGCGAGCATATCCCTATTTCGACGATTTTTCGTGTGCTATAGTATACCATTTTTTGGGTGATCCAGATCCCGACGTCAAAACTGCCAAAATTATTTGTGGACATCCGTGAAGGCCTTGAATATGCATACGATTGGCCCTCACGGCATTCCAATCCATTTTCAAGGTCAAAATAGCCCCGAAGCGCGCATACCCTATTTCGACGATTTTTCGTGTGCTATATAGTATACCATTTTTTGGGTGATCCGGATCCCGATGTCAAAACTGCCAAAATTATTTGTGGAAGTCCGTCAAGAACTTGGCTATGCATCCGGTTGGCCCTCACGGACATTCCAATCCATTTTCAAGGTCAAAATAGCCTGAAGCGCGCATACCCCTATTTGCGATGATTTTTCGTGTCTATAGTATACCATTTTTTGGGTGATCCCCGGATTCCCGACTAAAAAAACTGCCAAAATTATCTGGGGACGTCCGTGAAGACCTTGGCTTATGCACCGGTTGGCCCTCACGGCCATTCCGATCCATTTTCAAGGGCAAAAAAATAGCCCCGAAGCGCGCATGACCCATATGTGCGAGGATTTTCCGTGTGCTATAGTATAGCATTTTTTTGGGTGATCTGGATCCCGACGTCAAAACTGCCAAAATTATTTGTGGACTTACGTGAAGGCCTATGGCTATGGCATACGGTTGGCCCTCACGGCCATTCCGATCCATTTTCAAGGTCAAAATAGCCCCGAAGCGCGCATACCCCCATTTCAACGATTTTTCGTCTGCTATATAGTATATCATTTTTTGGGTGATCCGAATCCCGACGTCAAAACTGCCAAATTTATTTGGGGACGTCCGTGAAGACCTTGTCTATGCATCCGGTTGTCCCTCACGGCCATTCCGATCTATTTTCAAGGTCAAAATAGCTCCGAAGCGCGCATACCCCAATTTCGATGATTTTTCATGTGCTATAGTATACCATTTTTTGGTGATTCGGATCCCGACGTCAAAACTGCCAAAATTATTTGTGGACGTCCGTGAAGACCTTGGCTATGCATCTGGTTGGCTCTCACGGTCGTTTCGATCCATTTTCAAGGTTAAAATAGCCCGAAGCGCGCATACCCTATTTCGATGATTTTTTGTGTGCTATAGTATACCATTTTTTGGGTGATCCGGATCCCGACGTCAAAATTGCCAAAATTATTTGTGGACGTCCGTGAAGACCTTGCCTATGCATCTGGTTGGCCCTCACGGCCATTCCGATCCATTTTCAAGGTCCAAATAGCCCCGAAGCGCGTATACCCCTATATCGACGATTTTTTGTGTGCAATAGTATACCATTTTTCGGGTGATCCGGATCCCGACGTCAAAACTGCCAAAATTATTTGTGGACGTCTGTGAAGACCTTGGATATGCATCCGGTTGGCCCTCACGGCCATTCCGATGCATTTTCAAGGTCAAAATAGCCCCGAAGCGCGCATACCCCTATTTCGACGATTTTCCGTGTGCTATAATATACCATTTTTTGGGTGATCCGGATCCCGACGTCAAAACTGCCAAAATTATTTGTGGACTTCCGTGAAGGCCTATGCTATGCATACGGTTGGCCCTCACGGCCATTCCGATCCATTTTCAAGGTCAAAATAGCCCCGAAGCGCGCATACCCCTATTTCAACGATTTTTCGTCTGCTATATAGTATACCATTTTTTGGGTGATCCGAATCCCGACGTCAAAACTGCCAAAATTATTTGGGGACGTTCGTGAAGACCTTGTCTATGCATCCGGTTGGGCCTCACGGCTATTCCGATCCATTTTCAAGGTCAATATAGCTCCGAAGCGCGCATAACCCAATTTTCGACATTTGTTTCGTGTGCTATAGTATAAAACCAGTTTTTGGGTGATCCGGATCCCGACGTACAAAATTCCAAATTATTGGTGGACGTCCCGTGAAGAACCTTGCTATGCAATCCGGTTTGGTCCCATCACGGCATTTCGATCCATTTTCAAGGTCCAAATAGGCCCCGAAGCGCGCATACCCCTTGTTGACTATTTTTCTTGTGCGATAGTTAATAAAACCAATTTTTTGGGATGATCCGGAACCCGACGTCAAAACTTCCAAAATTATTTGTGGACGTCCGTGAAGACCCTTGGCTATGCATCTGGTATGGCCCTCACGGCCATTCGAAGCCTTTTCAAAGGTACAAATAGCCCCGAAGCGCGTATACCCCTATAATCGACGATTTTCGTGTGCTATGTATAAACCATTTTTTCGGTGAATCCGGATCCGACGTCAAAACTGCAAATTATTTGTGGACGTCCGTGAAGACCTTGGATATGCAATCGGTATGGCCCCTCACGGCCATTCCGATCCATTTTAAAGGTCAAAATAGCCCCGAAGCGCGCATACCCCTATTTCGACGATTTTCCGTGTGCTATAGTATATCATTTTTTGGGTGATCCGGATCCCGACGTCAAAACTGCCAAAATTATTTGTGGACTTCCGTGAAGGCCTATGCTATGCATACGGTTGGCCCTCACGGCCATTCCGATCCATTTTCAAGGTCAAAATAGCCCCAAAGCGCGCATACCCCTATTTCAACAATTTTTCGTCTGCTATATAGTATATCATTTTTTGGGTGATCCGAATCCCGACGTCAAAACTGCCAAATTTATTTGGGGACGTCCGTGAAGACCTTGTCTATGCATCCGGTTGGCCCTCACGGCCATTCCGATCTATTTTCAAGGTCAAAATAGCTCCGAAGCGCGCATACCCCAATTTCGATGATTTTTCGTGTGCTATAGTATACCATTTTTTGGGTGATTCGGATCCCGACGTCAAAACTGCCAAAATTATTTGTGGACGTCCGTGAAGACCTTGGCTATGCATCTGGTTGGCTCTCACGGTCGTTTCGATCCATTTTCAAGGTTAAAATAGCCCGAAGCGCGCATACCATATTTCGATGATTTTTTGTGTGCTATAGTATACCATTTTATGGGTGATCCGGATCCCGATGTCAAAACTGCCAAAATTATTTGTGGACGTCCGTGAAGACCTTGGCTATGCATCTGGTTGGCTCTCACGGCCGTTTCGATCCATTTTCAAGGTCAAAATAGCCCGAAGCGCGCATAGCCTATTTCGACGATTTTTCGTGTGCTATAGTATACCATTTTTTGGGTGATCCGGATCCCGACGTCAAAACTGCCAAAATTATTTGTGGACATCCGTGAAGACCTTGGCTATGCATACGGTTGGCCCTCACGGCCATTCCGATCCATTTTCAAGGTCAAAATAGCCCCCAAGCGCGCATACCCCTATTTCGACAATTTTCCTTGTGCTATAGTATACCATTTTTTGGGTGATCCGGATCCCGACGTCAAAACTGCCAAAATTATTTGTGGACATCCTTAAAGACCTTGGCTATGCATCCGGTTGGCCCTCACGTCCATTCTGATCCATTTTCAAGGTAAAAATAGCCCCGAAGCGCGCATACCCCTATTTCGATGATTTTTCGTGTGCTATAGTATACCATGTTTTGGGTGATCCGGATCCCGACGTCAAAACTGCCAAAATTATTTGTGGACGTCCGTGAAGACCTTGGCTATGTATCTGGTTGGGTCTCACAGCCATTTCGATCCATTTTCAAGGTCAAAATAGCCCGAAGCGCGCATAGCCTATTTCGACGATTTTTCGTGTGCTATAGTATACCATTTTTTGGGTGATCCGGATCCCCACGTCAAAACTGCCAAAATTATTTGTGGACGTCCGTTAAGACCTTGGATATGCATCAAGTTGGCCCTCACGGCCATTCCGATCCATTTTCAATGTCAAAATAGCCCTGAAGCGCACATACCCCTATTTCGATGATTTTTCGTGTGCTATAGTATACCATTTTTTGGGTGATCCGGATCCCAACGTCAAAACTGCCAAAATTATCTGTGGACGTCCGTGAAGACCTTGGCTATGCATCCGATTGGCCCTCACGGCCATTCCGATACATTTTCAAGGTCAAAATAGCCCCGAAGTGTGCATACCCCTATTTCGACGATTTTTCGTGTGCTATAGTATACCATTTTTTGGGTGATCCTGATCCCGACATCAAAACTGCCAAAATTATTTGTGGACGTCCGTGAAGACCTTGGCTAAGCATTCGATTGTCCCTCATGTCCATTTTGATCCATTTTCAAGGTTAACAGAGCACCGAAGCGCGCATACCCCTATTTCGATGATTTTTCATGTGCTATAGGATACCATCTTTTGGGTGATCCGGATCCCGACGTAAAAACTGCCAAACTTATTTGTGGACGTCCCTGAAGACCTTGGTTATGCATCCAGTTGGCCCTCACAGCCATTCCGATCCATTTTCAAGGTCAAAATAGCCCCGAAGCGCGCATACCCCTATTTCGACGATTTTTCGTGTGCTATAGTATACCATTTTTTGGGTGATCCGGATCCCGATGTCAAAACTGCCAAAATTATTTGTGGACGTCCGTGAAGACCTTGGCTATGCATCCGGTTGGCCCTCACGGCCATTCCGATCCATTTTCAAGGTCAAAATAGCCCCGAATCGCGCATACCCCTTGGTTAACGATTTTTCGTGTGCTATAGTTAAACCATTTTTTGGGTGATCCGGATCCCGACGTCAAAACTGCCAAAATTATTTGTGGACGTCCGTGAAGAACTTGGCTATGCATCCAGTTGGCTCTCACGGCCATTCCGATCCATTTTCAAGGTCTAAATAGCCCCGAAGCGCGCATACCCCTATTTCAACGATTTTTCGTGTGCTATAGTAAACCATTTTTTGGGTGATCCGGATTCAGATCCCGACGTCAAAACTGCCAAAATTATTTGTGGACGTCTGTGAAGACCTTTGATATGCATCCGGTTGGCCCTCACGGCTATTCCGATCCATTTTCAAGGTCAAAATAGCCCAGAAGCGCGCATACCCCTATTTTGACGACTTTTCGTGTTCTATAGTATACCATTTTTTGGTTGATCCGGATTCTGATGTCAAAACTGCCAAAATTATTTGTGGACGTCCGTGAAGACCTTGGCTATGCATCCGGTTGGCCCTCACGGCCATTCCGATCCATTTTCAGGGTCAAAATAACTCCGAAGCGCGCATACCCCTATTTCAACGATTTTTCGTGTGCTATATAGTATACCATTTTTTGGGTGATCCGGATCCCGAAGTCAAAACTGCCAAAATTATTTGTGGACGTCCGTGAAGACCTTGGCTATGCATTCGGTTGTCCCTCACGGCCATTCCGATCCATTTTCAAGGTCAAAATAGCCCTGAAGCGCGCATACCCCTATTTCGACGATTTTTCGTGTGCTATAGTATACCATTTTTGGGTGATCCGGATCCCGATGTCAAAACTACCAAAATTATTTGTGGACGTCCGTGAATACCTTGGATATGCATCCAGTTGGCCCTCACGGTCATTCAGATCCATTTTCAAGGTCAAAATAGCCCCGAAGCGCATACCCCTATTTCGACGATTTTTCTTGTGCTATAGTATACCATTTTTTGGGTGATCCGGATCCCGACGTCAAAACTGCCAAAATTATTTGTGGACGTCCTTGAAGACCTTGTCTATTCATCCGGTTGGCCCCCACGGCCTTTCCGATCCATTTTGAAGGTCAAAATATCACCGAAGCGCGCATATCCCTATTTCGACGATTTTTCGTGTGCTATAGTAAACCATTTTTTGGGTGATCGGGATCCCGACGTCAAAACTGCCAAAATTATTTGTGGACGTCCGTGAAGACCTTGTCTATGCATCCGGTTGGCCCTCACGGCCATTCCAATCCATTTTCAAGGTTAAAATAGCCCCGAAGCGCATACCGCTATTTCAACGATTTTTCGTGTGCTATAGTATACCATATTTTGGGTAATCCAGATCCCGATGTCAAAACTGCCAAAATTATTTGTGGACGTCCGTGAAGACATTGGCTATACGTCCGGTTGGCCCTCACGGCCATTCCGATCTATTTTCATGGACAAAATAGCCCCGAAGCGCGCATACCTCTATTTCAACGATTGTTTCTTGTGCTATAGTATACCAATTTTTTGGGTGATCCGGATCCCAACGTCAAAACTGCCAAAATTATTTGTGGACGTCCGTGAAGACCTTGGCTATGCATCTGGTTGGCTCTCATAGCCATTTCGATCCATTTTCGAGGTCAAAATAGCCCGAAGCGCGCATACACTATTTCGACGATTTTTCGTGTGCTATAGTATAACATTTTTTGGGTGATCCGGATCCCGACGTCAAAACTTCCAAAATTATTTGTGGACGTCCGTGAAGACCTTGGATATGCATCCGGTTGGCCCTCACGGCCATTCCGATCCATTTTCACGGTCAAAATAGCGCCGAAGCGCGCATACCCCTATTTCGACGATTTTTCGTGTGCTATAGTATACCATTTTTTGGGTGATCCGGATCCCGACGTCGAAACTACCAAAATTATTTGTGGACATCCGTGAAGGCCTTGGCTATGCATACGGTTGGCCCTCACGGCAATTCCAATTCATTTTCAAGGTCAAAATAGCCCCGAAGCGCGCATACCCTTATTTCGACGATTTTTCGTGTGCTATATAGTATACCAGTTTTTGGGTGATCTGGATCCCGATGTCAAAACTGCCAAAATTATTTGTGGACGTCCGTGAAGAACTTGGCTATGCATCCGGTTGGCCCTTACGGACTTTCCCATCCATTTTCAATGTCAAAATAGCCCCAAAGCGCGCATACCGCTATTTCGACAATTTTTCGTGTGCTATAGTATACCATTTTTTGGGTGATCTAGATCCCGACGTCAAACTACCAAAATTATTTGTGGACGTCTGTGAAGACCTTGGATATGCATCCGGTTGGCCCTCACGGCCATTCCGATCCATTTTCAAGGTCAAAATAGCCCCGAAGCACGCATACCTCTATTTCGACGATTTTTCTTATGCTATAGTATACCATTTTTTGGGTGATCCGGATCCCGACGTCAAAACTGCCAAAATTATTTGTGGACGTCCGTGAAGACCTTGGCTATGCATCTGGTTGGCCCTCACGGTCATTCCGATCCATTTTCAAGGTCAAAATAGCCCCGAAGCGAGCATACCCCTATTTCGACAATTTTTCGTGTGCTATAGTATACCATTTTTTGGGTGATCCGGATCCCGACGTCAAAACTGCCAAAATTATTTGTGGACATCCGTGAAGGCCTTGAATATGCATACGGTTGGCCCTCACGGCCATTCCGATCCATTTTCAAGGTCAAAATAGCCCCGAAGCGCGCATACCCCTATTTCGACGATTTTTCGTGTGCTATATAGTATACCATTTTTTGGGTGATCCGGATCCCGACGTCAAAACTGCCAAAATTATTTATGGACGTCCGTCAAGAACTTGGCTATGCATCCGGTTGGCCCTCACGGCCATTCCAATCCATTTTCAAGGTCAAAATAGCCTTGAAGCGCGCATACCCCTATTTCGACGATTTTTCATGTGCTATAGTATACCATTTTTTGGGTGATCCGGATCCCGACGTCAAAACTGCCAAAATAATTTGTGGACGTCCGTGAAGACCTTGGATATGCATCCGGTTGGCCCTCACGGCCATTCCGATCCATTTTCAAGGTCAAAATAGCCCCGAAGCTCGCATACCCCTATTTCGACTATTTTTCTTGTGCTATAGTATACCATTTTTTGGGTGATCCGGATCCCGACGTCAAAATTGCCAAAATTATTTGTGGACGTCCGTGAAGACATTGGCTATGCATCTGGTTGGCCCTCACGGCCATTCCGATCCATTTTCAAGGTCCAAATAGCCCCGAAGCGCGTATACCCCTATATCGACAATTTTTCGTGTGCTATAGTATATCATTTTTTGGGTGATCCGGATCCCGACGTCAAAACTGCCAAAATTATTTGTGGACTTCCGTGAATGCCTATGCTATGCATACGGTTGGCCCTCACGGCCATTCCGATCCATTTTCAAGGTCAAAATAGCCCCGAAGCGCGCATACCCCTATTTCAACGATTTTTTGTCTGCTATATAGTATATCATTTTTTGGGTGATCCGAATCCCGACGTCAAAACTGCCAAATTTATTTGGGGACGTCCGTGAAGACCTTGTCTATGCATCCGGTTGGCCCTCACGGCCATTCCGATCTATTTTCAAGGTCCAAATAGCCCCGAAGCACGTATACCCCTATATCGATGATTTTTCGTGTGCTATAGTATATCATTTTTTGGGTGATCCGGATCCCGACGTCAAAACTGCCAAAATTATCTGTGGATGTCCGTGAAGACCTTGGCTATGCATCTGGTTGGCCCTCACGGCCATTCCGATCCATTTTCAAAGTCAAAATAGCCCCGAAGCGCGCATACCCCTATTTCAACGATTTTTCGTCTGCTATATAGTATACCATTTTTTGGGTGATCCGAATCCCGACGTCAAAACTGCCAAAATTATTTGTGGACGTTCGTGAAGACCTTGTCTATGCATCCGGTTGGGCCTCACGGCCATTCCGATCCATTTTCAAGGTCAAAAAAGCTCCGAAGCGCGCATACCCCAATTTCGACGATTTTTCGTGTGCTATAGTATACCATTTTTTGGGTGATCCGGATCCGGACGTCAAAACTACCAAAATTATTTGTGGACATCCGTGAAGGCCTTGGCTATGCATACGGTTTGCCCTCACGGCAATTCCAATCCATTTTCAAGGTCAAAATAGCCCCGAAGCACGTATACCTTTATTTCGACGATTTTTCGTGTGCTATATAGTATACCAGTTTTTGGGTGATCTGGATCCCGATGTCAAAACTGCCAAAATTATTTGTGGACGTCCGTGAAGAACTTGTCTATGCATCCGGTTGGCCCTTACGGCCATTCCCATCCATTTTCAATGTCAAAATAGCCCCGAAGCGCGCATACCGCTATTTCGACAATTTTCCGTGTGCTATAGTATACCATTTTTTAGGTGATCCAGATCCCGACGTCAAAACTGCCAAAATTATTTGTAGACGTCCGTGAATACCTTGGATATGCATCCGGTTGGCCCTCACGGCCATTCCGATCCATTTTCAAGGTCAAAATAGCCCCGAGGCACGCATACCTCTATTTCGACGATTTTTCTTATACTATAGTATACCATTTTTTGGGTGATCCGGATCCCGACGTCAAAACTGCCAAAATTATTTGTGGACGTCCGTGAAGACCTTGGCTATGCACCTGGTTGGCCCTCACGGTCATTCCGATCCATTTTCAAGGTCAAAATAGCCCCCAAGCGCGCATACCCCTATTTCGACGATTTTCCTTGTGCTTAATAGTATTCCATTTTTTGGGTGATCCGGATCCCGACGTCAAAACTGCCAAAATTATTTGTGGACATCTGTAAAGACCTTGGCTATGCATCCGGTTGGCCCTCACGTCCATTCTGATCCATTTTCAAGGTAAAAATAGCCCCGAAGGGCGCATACCCCTATTTCGATGATTTTTCGTGTGCTATAGTATACCATGTTATGGGTGATCCGGATCCCGACGTCAAAACTGCCAAAATTATTTGTGGACGTCCGTGAAGACCTTGGCTATGCATCTGGTTGGGTCTCACAGCCATTTCGATCCATTTTCAAGGTCAAAATAGCCCGAAGCGCGCATAGCCTATTTCGACGATTTTTCGTGTGCTATAGTATACCATTTTTTGGGTGATCCGGATCCCCACGTCAAAACTGCCAAAATTATTTGTGGACGTCCGTTAAGACCTTGGATATGCATCAATTTGGCCCTCACGGCCATTCCGATCCATTTTCAAGGTCAAAATAGCCCTGAAGCGCACATACCCCTATTTCGATGATTTTTCGTGTGCTATAGTATACCATTTTATGGGTGATCCGGATCCCAACGTCAAAACTGCCAAAATTATCTGTAGACGTCCGTGAAGACCTTGTCTATGCATCCGGTTGGCCCTCACGGCCATTCCAATACATTTTCAAGGTCAAAATAGCCCCGAAGCGTGCATACCCCTATTTCGACGATTTTTCGTGTGCTATAGTATACCATTTTTTGGGTGATCCTGATCCCGACATCAAAACTGCCAAAATTATTTGTGGACATCCGTGAAGACCTTGGCTAAGCATTCGATTGTCCCTCACGGCCATTCTGATCCATTTTCAAGGTTAACAGAGCACCGAAGCGCGCATACCCCTATTTCGATGATTTTTCGTGTGCTATAGGATACCATCTTTTGGGTGATCCGGATCCCGACGTAAAAACTGCCAAACTTATTTGTGGACGTCCCTGAAGACCTTGGTTATGCATCCAGTTGGCCCTCACAGCCATTCCGATCCATTTTCAAGGTCAAAATAGCCCCGAAGCGCGCATACCCCTATTTCGACGATTTTTCGTGTGCTATAGTATACCATTTTTTGGTGATCCGGATCCCGACGTCAAAACTGCCAAAATTATTTGTGGACGTCCGTAAAGACCTTGGCTATGCATCCGGTTGGCCCTCATGTCCATTCTGATCCATTTTCAAGGTAAAAATAGCCCCGAAGCGCGCATACCCCTATTTCGATGATTTTTCGTGTGCTATAGTATACCATGTTTTGGGTGATCCGGATCCTGACGTCAAAACTGCCAAAAGTATTTGTGGACGTCCGGGAACACCTTGGCTATGCATCCGGTTGGCCCTCATGGCCATTCCGATACATTTTCAAGGTCAAAATAGCCCTGAAGCGCGCATACCCCTAATTTGACGATTTTTCATGTGCTATAGTATACCATTTTTTGGTTGATCCGGATCCCGACGTCAAAACTGCCAAAATTATTTGTGGACGTCCGTGAAGACCTTGGCTATACATTCGGTTGGCCCTCACGGCCATTCCGATCGATTTTCAGGGTCAAAATAGCCCCGAAGCGCGCATACCCCTATTTCGATGATTTTTCGTCTGCTATAGTATACCATTTTTTGGGTGATCCGGATCCCGATGTCAAAACTGCCAAAATTATTTGTGGACGTCCGTGAACACCTTCTCTATGCATCCGGTTGGACCTCACGGCCATTCCGATCCATTTTCAAAGTCAAAATAGCCCCGAAGCGCGCATACCCCTATTTCGACGATTTTTCGTGTGCTATAGTATACCATTTTTTGGGTGATCCGGATCCCGACGTCAAAACTAACAAAATTATTTGTGGACGTCCGTGAAGACCTTGGCTATGCATCTAGTTGGACCTCACGGCCATTCCGATCCATTTTCAAGGTCAAAATAGCCCTGAAATGCGCATACCCCTATTTCGACGATTTTTCGTGTGCTATAGTATACCATTTTTTGGGTGATCCGGATCCCGACGTCAAAACTGCCAAAATTAATTGTGGACGTCCGTGAAGACCTTGGCTATACATCTGGTTGGCCTTCACGGCCATTCCAATCCATTTTCAAGATCAAAATAGCCCCGAAGCGCGCATACCCTATTTCGACGATTTTTCGTGTGCTATAGTATACCATTTTTTGGGTGATCCGGATCCCGACGTCAAAACTAACAAAATTATTTGTGGACGTCCGTGAAGACCTTGGCTATGCATCTAGTTGGACCTCACGGCCATTCCGATCCATTTTCAAGGTCAAAATAGCCCCGAAGCTCGCATACCCCTATTTTGATGATTTTTCGTGTGCTATAGTATACCACGTTTTGGGTGATCCGGATCCCGACGTCAAAACTGTCAAAATTATTTGTAGACGTCCGTGAAGACCTTGGCTATGCATCTGGTTGGCCTCACGGCCATTCCGATACATTTTCAAGGTCAAAATAGCCCCAAAGCGCGCATACCCTATTTCGATGATTTTTCGTGTGCTATAGTATACCATTTTTTGGGTGATCCGGATCCTGACGTCAAAACCGCCAAATTTATTTGTGGACGTCGGTGAAGACCTTGGCTGCATCCGGTTAGCCCTCACGGCCATTCCGATCCATTTTCAAGGTCAAAATAGCCTCGAAGTGTGCATACCCCTATTTCGATGATTTTTGGTGTGCTATAGTATACCATTTTTTGGGTGATCCAGATTCCGACGTCAAAACTGCCAAAGTTATTTGTGGACGTCCGTAAAGACCTTGGATATACATTCGGTTGTCCCTCACGGCCATTCCGATCCATTTTCAAGGTCAACAGAGCACCGAAGCGCGCATACCCCTATTTCGATGATTTTTCGTGTGCTATAGTATACCATTTTTTGGGTGATCCGGATCCCAACGTCAAAACTGCCAAAATTATTTGTGGACATCCGTGAAGACCTTGGCTATGCATCCGGTTGGCCCTCACGTCCATTCCAATCCATTTTCAAGGTAAAAATAGCCCCGAAGCGCGCATACCCCTATTTCGACGATTTTTCGTGTGCTATAGTATACCATTTTTTGGGTGATCCGGATCCCGACGTCAAAACTGCCAAAATTATTTTTGGACGTCCGTGATGACCTTGGCTATGCATCCGATTGGCCCTCACGGCCATTACGATACATTTTAAAAGTCAAAATAGCCCCGAAAGCGCGCATACCCCTATTTCGATGATTTTTCGTGTGCTATAGTATACCATTTTTGGGTGATCCGGATCCCAATGTCAAAACTGCTAAAATTATTTGTGGACGTCCGTGAAGACCTTGGATATGCATCCGGTTTGCCCTCACAGCCATTTCGATCCACTTTCAAGGTCAAAATAGCCTCGAAGCGCGCATACCCCTATTTCGATGATTTTTCGTGTGCTATAGTATACCATTTTTTAGGTTATCCCGATCCCGATGTCAAAACTGCCAAAATTATTTGTGGACGTCCGTGAAGACCTTGGCTATGCATCCGGTTGGCCCTCATGGCCATTCCGATCCATTTTCAAGGTCAAAATAGTCCCGAAGCGCGCATACCCCTATTTTGACGATTTTTCGTGTGCTATAGTATAACATTTTTTGGGTGATCCGGATCCCGACATCAAAACTGGCAAAATTGTTTGTGGACGTGCGTGAAGACCTTGGCTATGCATACGGTTGGCCCTCACGGCCATTCCGATCCATTTTCAAGGTCAAAATAGCCCCGAAGCGCGCATACCCCTATTTCGACGATTTTTGTGTGTGCTATAGTATACCATTTTTTGAGTGATCCGGATCCCGACGTCAAAACTGCCAAAATTATTTGTGGACGTCCGTGAAGACCTTGTCTAAGCATCCGGTTGGCCCTCACGTCCATTCCAATCAATTTTTAAGGTCAAAATAGCCCCAAAGCGTGCATACCCCTATTTCGACGATTTTTCGTGTGCTATATAGTATACCATTTTTTGGGTGATCCGGATCCCGACGTCAAAACTGCCAAAATTATTTATGGACGTCCGTCAAGAACTTGGCTATGCATCCGGTTGGCCCTCACGGCCATTCCAATCCATTTTCAAGGTCAAAATAGCCCCGAAGCGCGCATACCCCTATTTCGATGATTTTTCGTGTCTATAGTATAACCATTTTTTGGGTGATCCGGATCCCGATGTCAAAACTGCCAAATTATTTGTGGACGTCCGTGAATACCTTGGCTATCATCCGGTTGGCCCTCACGGCCATTCCGATCCATTTTCAAGGTCAAAATTGCCCCGAAGCGCGCATACCCTATTCAACAATTTTTTGTGTGCTAAGTATAACCATTTTTTGGGTGATCCGGATCCCGACGTCAAAACTGCCAAAATTATTTGTGGACGTCCGTGAAGACCTTGGTTATGCATCCGGTTGCCCTCACGGCCATTCCGATCCATTTTCAAGGTCAAAATAGCCCTGAAGCGCGCATACCCCTATTTCGACAATTTTTCGTGTGCTATAGTATACCATTTTTTGGGTGATCCCGATCCTGACGTCAAAACTGCCAAAATTGTTTGTGGACATCCGTGAAGGCCTTGAATATGCATACGGTTGGCCCTCACGACAATTCCAATCAATTTTCAAGGTCAAAATTGCCCCGAAGCGCGCATACCCCTATTTCGACGATTTTTCGTGTGCTATATAGTATACCATTTTTTGGGTGATCCGGATCCCGACGTCAAAACTGCCAAAATTATTTGTGGACGTCTATGAAGAACTTGGCTATGCATCCGGTTGGCCCTCACGGCCATTCCAATCCATTTTCAAGGTCAAAATAGCCCCGAAGCGCTCATACCGCTATTTCGATGATTTTTCGTGTGCTACAGTATACCATTTTTTGGGTGATCCAGATCCCAACGTCAAAACTGCCAAAATTATTAGTGTACGTCCATGAAGACCTTGGCTATACATCCGGTTGGCCCTCACGGCAATTCCAATCTATTTTCAAGGTCAAAATAGCCCCGAAGCGCGCATACCCCTATTTCGACAATTTTTCGTGTGCTATATAGTATACCATTTTTTGGGTGATCCGGATCCCGACGTTAAAACTGCCAAAATTATTTGTGGACATCCGTCAAGAACTTGGCTATGCATCCAGTTGGCCCTCACGGCCATTCCAATCCATTTTCAAGGTCAAAATAGCCCTGAAGCGCGCATACCCCTATTTCGACGATTTTTCGTGTGCTATAGTATACCTTTTTTTGGGTGATCCGGATCCCGACGTCAAAACTGCCAAAATTATCTGTGGACGTTCGTGAAGACCTTGGCTATGCATCCGGTTGGCCCTCACGGCCATTCCAATCCATTTTCAAGGTCAAAATAGCCCCGAAGCGCGAATACCCCTATTTCGACGATTTTTCTTGTGCTATAGTATACCATTTTTTTGGGTGATCCGGATCCCGACGTGAAAACTTCCAAAATTATTTGTGGACGTCCGTGAAGACCTTGTATATGCATCCTGTTGGCCCTCACGGCCATTCCGATCCATTTTAAAGGTCATAATAGCCTTGAAGCGCGCATACCCCTATTTCGACGATTTTTTGTGTGCTATTGTATACCATTTTTTGGGTAATCCGGATCCCGACGTCAAAACTGCCAAAATTATTTGTGGACGTCCGTGAAGACCTTGGATATGCATCCGGTTGGCCCTCACGGCCATTCCGATCCATTTTCAAGGTCAAAATAGCCCCGAAGTACGCATACCCCTATTTCGACGATTTTTCGTGTGCTATAGTATACCATTTTTTGGGTGATCCGAATCCCGACGTCAAAACTGCCAAAATTATTTGTGGACGTCTGTGAAGACCTTCAATATGCATACGGTTGGCCCTCACGGCAATTCCAATCCATTTTCAAGGTCAAAATAGCCCCGAAGCGTGCATACCCCTATTTCAACGATTTTTCGTGTGCTATATAGTATACCATTTTTTGGATGATCCGGATCCCGACGTCAAAACTGCCAAAATTATTTGTGGACGTCCATCAAGAACTTGGCTATGCATCCGGTTGGCCCTCACGGCCATTCCAATCCATTTTAAAGGTCAAATAGCCCTGAAGCGCGCATACCCCTATTTCGATGATTTTTCGTGTGCATAGTATACCATTTTTTGGGTGATCCGTATCCCGACGTCAAAACTGCCAAAATTATCTGTGGACGTCTGTGAAGACCTTGGCTATGCATCCGATTGGCCCTTACGGCCATTCCGATCCATTTTCAAGGTCAAAATATCCCCGAAGCGCGCATACCCCTATATCGACAATTTTTCGTGTGCTATAGTATACCATTTTTCGGGTGATCCGGATCCCGACGTCAAAATTGCCAAAATTATTTGTGGACGTCCGTGAAGACCTTGGATATGCATTTGGTTGGCCCTCACGGCCATTCCAATCCATTTTCAAGGTCAAAATAGCCCCGAAGCGCGCATACCTCTATTTCGATGATTTTTCTTGTGCTATAGTATACCACTTTATGGGTGATCCGGATCCCGACGTCAAAACTGCCAAAATTATTTGTGGACGTCCGTGAAGACCTTGGCTATGCATCTGGTTGGCTCTCACAGCCATTTCGATCCATTTTCAAGGTCAAAATAGCCCGAAGCGCGCATACCCTATTTCAACGATTTTTCGTGTGCTATGTATACCATTTTTTGGGTGATCTGGATCCCGACGTCAAAACTGCCAAAATTATTTGTGGACGTCCGTGAAGACCTTGGCTATGCATCCGATTGGCCCTCACAGCCATTCCGATCCATTTTCAAGGTCAAAATAGCCCCGAAGCGCGCATACCCCTATTTCGACGATTTTTTGTGTGCTATAGTATACCATTTTTTGGGTAATCCGGATCTCGACGTCAAAACTGCCAAAATTATTTGTGGACATCCGTGAAGGCCTTGGCTATGCATACGGATGGCCCTCACGGCAATTCTAATCCATTTTCAAGGTCAAAATAGCCCCGAAACGCGCATACCCCTATTTCGACGATTTTTCGTGTGCTATATAGTATACCATTTTTTGGGTGATCCGGATCCCGACGTCAAAACAGCCAGTGAAGAACTTGGCTATGCATCCGGTTGTCCCTTACGGCCATTCCGATACATTTTCAATGTCAAAATAGCCCCGAAGCGCGCATACCGCTATTTCGACGATTTTTCGTGTGCTATACTATACCATTTTTTGGGTGATCCAGATCCCGACGTCAAAACTGCCAAAATTATTTGTGGACGTCCGTAAAGACCTTGGCTATGCATCCGGTTGGCCCTCACGGCCATTCCGATCCATTTTCAAGGTCAAAATAGCCCCGAAGCACGCATACCCCTATTTCGACAATTTTTCGTGTGCTATAGTATACCATTTTTTGGTTGATCCGGTTCCCGATGTCAAAACTGCCAAAATTATTTGTGGACATCCGTGAAGGCCTTGAATATGCATACGGTTGGCCCTCACTGCAATTCCAATCTATTTTCAAGGTCAAAATAGCCTCGAAGCGTGCATACCCCTATTTCAACGATTTTTCGTGTGCTATATAGTATACCATTTTTTGGGTGATCCGGATCCCGACGTCAAAACTGCCAAAATTATTTGTGGACGTCCGTGAAGACCTTGGCTATACATCCGATTGGCCCTCACGGCCATTCCGATCCATTTTAAAGGTCATAATAGCCTTGAAGCGCGCATACCCCTATTTCGACGATTTTTTGTGTGCTATTGTATACCATTTTTTGGGTAATCCGGATCCCGACGTCAAAACTGCCAAAATTATTTGTGGACGTCCGTGAAGACCTTGGATATGCATCCGGTTGGCCCTCACGGCCATTCCGATCCATTTTCAAGGTCAAAATAGCCCCGAAGCACGCATACCCCTATTTCGACGATTTTTCGTGTGCTATAGTATACCATTTTTTGGGTGATCCGGATCCCGACGTCAAAACTGCCAAAATTATTTGTGGATGTCTGTGAAGAACTTGGCTATGCATCCGGTTGTCCCTCACGGCCATTCCGATCCATTTTCAAGGTCAAAATAGCCCCGAAGTGCGCATACCCCTATTTCGACGATTTTTCTTGTGCTATATAGTATACCATTTTTTGGGTGATCCGGATCCCGACGTCAAAACTGTCAAAATTATTTGTGGACGTCCGTGAACACCTTGGCTATGCATCTGGTTGGCCCTCACGGCCATTCCGATCCATTTTCAAGGTCAAAATATCCCCAAAGCACGCATACCCCTATATCGACGATTTTTCGTGTGCTATAGTATACCATTTTTCGGGTGATCCGGGTCCCGACGTCAAAACTGCCAAAATTATTTGTGGACGTCCGTGAAGACCTTGGATATGCATCTGGTTGGCCCTCACGGCCATTCCGATACATTTTCAAGGTCAAAATAGCCTCGAAGCGCGCATACCCTTATTTCGACGATTTTCCGTGTGCTATAGTATACCATTTTTTGGGTGATCCGGATCCCGATGTCAAAACTGCCAAAATTATTTGTGGACTTCCGTGACGACCTATGCCATGCATACGGTTGGCCCTCACGGCCATTCCGATCCATTTTCAAGGTCAAAATAGCCCCGAAGCGCGCATACCACTATTTCAAAGATTTTTCGTGTGCTATATAGTATACCATTTTTTGGGTGATCCGAATTCCGACGTCAAAACTGCAAAAATTATTTGGGGACGTCCGTGAAGACCTTATCTATGCATCCGGTTGGCCCTCACGGCCATTTCGATCTATTTTCAAGGTCAAAATAGCTCTAAAGCGCGCATACCCCAATTTCAACGATTTTTCGTGTGCTATAGTATACCATTTTTTGGGTGATTCGGATCCCGATGTCAAAACTGCCAAAATTATGTGTGGACGTCCATGAAGGCCTTGGCTATGCATACGGTTGGCCCTCACGGCCATTCCAATCCATTTTCAAGGTCAAAATAGCCCCGAAGCGCGCATACCCCTATTTTGACGATTTTTTGTGTGCTATAGTATACCATTTTTTGGGTGATCCGGATCCCGACGTCAAAACTGCCAAAATTATCTGTGGACGTCCGTGAAGACCTTGGCTATGCATCCGGTTGGCCCTCACGGCCATTCCGATCTATTTTCAAGGTCAAAATAGCCCCGAAGCGCGCATACCCCTATTTCGACGATTTTTCTTGTGCTATAGTATACCATTTTTTGGGTGATCCGGATCCCGACGTCTAAACTGGCAAAACTATTTGTGGACGTCTGTGAAGACCTTGGCTATGCATTTGGTTGGCCCTCACGGCCATTCCGATCCATTTTCAAGGTCAAAATATCCCCAAAGCGCGCATACCCCTATATCGACGATTTTTTGTGTGCTATAGTATACCATTTTTCGGGTGATCCGGGTCCCGACGTCAAAACTGCCAAAATTATTTGTGGACGTCCGTGAAGACCTTGGATATGCATCCGGTTAGCCCTCACGGCCATTCCGATCCATTTTTAAGGTCAAAATAGCCCCGAAGCGCGCATACCCCTATTTCGACGATTTTCCGTGTGCTATAGTATACCATTTTTTGGGTGATCCGGATCCCGATGTCAAAACTGCCAAAATTATTTGTCGACTTCCGTGACGACCTATGCTATGCATACGGTTGGCCCTCACGGCCATTCCAATCCATTTTCAAGGTCAAAATAGCTCCCAAGCGCGCATACCACTATTTCGAAGATTTTTCGTGTGCTATATAGTATACCATTTTTTGGGTGATCCGAATCCCGACAAAACTGTCAAAATGCATGGTTGGCCCTCACGGCCAATATTTTCAAGGTCAAAATAGCCCCCAAGCGCGCATACCACTATTTCGAAGATTTTTCGTGTGCTATATAGTATACCATTTTTTGGGTGATCCGAATCCCGACGTAAAAACTGCAAATATTATTTGGGGACGTCCGTGAAGACCTTGTCTATGCATAAGGTTGGCCCTCACGGCCATTTTGATCTATTTTCAAAGTCAAAATAGCTCCGAAGCGCGCATACCCCAATTTCGACGATTTTTCGTGTGCTATAGTATACCATTTTTTGGGTGATTCGGATCCCGATGTCAAAACTGCCAAAATTATTTGTGGACGTCCGTGAAGGCCTTGTCTATGCATACGGTTGGCCCTCACGGCCATTCCAATCCATTTTCAAGGTCAAAATAGCCCCGAAGCGCGCATACCCCTATTTTGACGATTTTTCGTATGCTATAGTATACCATTTTTTGGGTAATCCGGATCCCGACGTTAAAACTGGCAAAATTATCTGTGGACGTCCGTGAAGACCTTGGCTATGCATCCGGTTGGCCCTCACGGCCATTCCGATCCATTTTCAATGTCAAAATAGCCCCGAAGCGTGCATACCCCTATTTCGACGATTTTTCTTGTGCTATAGTATACCATTTTTTGGGTGATCCGAATCCGGACGTCAAAACTGCCAAAATTATTCGTGGACGTCCGTGAAGACCTTGGCTATGCATCTGGTTGGCCCTCACGGCCATTCCGATCCATTTTCAAGGTCAAAATAGCCTCAAAGCGCGCATACCCCTATATCGATGATTTTTCGTGTGCTATAGTATACCATTTTTCGAGTGATCCGGGTCCCGACGTCAAAACTACCAAAATCATTTGTGGACATCCGTGAAGACCTTGGATATGCATCCGGTTGGCCCTCTCGGCCATTCCGATCCATTTTCAAGGTCAAAATAGCCCCGAAGCGCGCATACCCCTATTTCGACGATTTTCCGTGTGCTATAGTATACCATTTTTTGGGTGATCCGGATCCCGATGTCAAAACTGCCAAAATTATTTGTGGACTTCCGTGACGACCTACGCTATGCATACGGTTGGCCCTCACGGCCATTCCGATCCATTTTCAAGGTCAAAATAGCCCCGAAGCACGCATACCACTATTTCGAAGATTTTTCGTGTGCTATATAGTATACCATTTTTTGGGTGATCCGAATCTCGACGTCAAAACTGCAAAAATTATTTGGGGACGTCCGTGAAGAACTTGTCTATGCATCCGGTTGGCCCTCACGGCCATTTCGATCTATTTTCAAGGTCAAAATAGCTCCAAAGCGCGTATACCCCAATTTCGACGATTTTTCGTGTGCTATAGTATACCATTTTTTGGGTGATTCGGATCCCGATGTCAAAACTGCCAAAATTATTTGTGGACGTCCGTGAAGACCTTGGCTATGCATCTGGTTGGCTCTCACGGCCGTTTCGATCCATTTTTAAGGTCAAAATAGCCCTACCCTATTTCGACGATTTTTCGTGTGCTATAGTATACCATTTTTTGGTGATCCGGATCCCGACGTCAAAACAGCCAAAATTATTTGTGGACATCCGTGAAGGCCTTGAATATGCATACGGTTGGCCCTCACGGCAATTCCAATCCATTTTCAAGGTCAAAATAGCCCAGAAGCGTGCATACCCTATTTCGACGATTTTTCGTGTGCTATATAGTATACATTTTTTGGGTGATCCGGATCCCGGTGTCAAAACTGTCAAAATTATTTGTGGACGTCCGTGAAGAACTTGGATATGCATCCGGTTGGCCCTCATGGCCATTCCGATCCATTTTCAAGGTCAAAATAGCCCCGAAGCGCGCATACCGCTATTTCGACGATTTTTCGTGTGCTATACTATACCATTTTTTGGGTGATCAAGATCCCGACGTCAAAACTGCCAAAAGTATTTGTGGACGTCCATGAAGACCTTGGCTATACATCCGGTTGGCCTTCACGGCCATTCCGATCCATTTTCAAGGTCAAAATAGCCCCGAAGCGCATACCTCTATTTCGACGATTTTTCTTGTGCTATAGTATACCATTTTTTGGGTGATTCGGATCCCGACGTCAAAACTGGCAAAATTATTTGTGGACGTCCGTGAAGACCTTGGCTATGCATCTGGTTGGCTCTTACAGCCATTTCGATCCATTTTCAAGGTCAAAATAGCCCGAAGCGCGCATACCCTATTTCGACGTTTTTTCGTGTGCTATTGTATACCATTTTTTGGGTGATCCGGATCCCGACGTCAAAAGTGCCAAAATTATTTTGGACGTCCGTGAAGACCTTGGCTATGCATCCGGTTGGACCTCACGGCCATTCCGATCCATTTTCAAGGTCAAAATAGCCCCGAAGCGCGCATACCCCTATTTCAACAAT
This sequence comes from Solanum sitiens, assembly GCA_016801875.1. Classification (NCBI taxonomy): domain Eukaryota; kingdom Viridiplantae; phylum Streptophyta; class Magnoliopsida; order Solanales; family Solanaceae; genus Solanum; species Solanum sitiens. The sequence goes on from JABWTJ010001278.1 coordinate 83,758, forward strand.
TTTTCGTGTGCTATAGTATACCATTTTTTGGGTGATCCGGATCCCGACGTCAAAACTGCAAAATTTATTTGTGGACATCCGCGAAGGCCTTGGCTATGCATACGGTTGGTCCTCACGACAATTCCAATCCATTTTCAAGGTCAAAATAGCCCCGAAGCGCGCATACCCCTATTTCGACGATTTTTCGTGTGCTATATAGTATACCATTTTTTGGGTGATCCGAATCCCGACGTCAAAACTGCCAAAATTATTTGTGGACGTCCGTGAAGACCTTGGTTATGCATCCGGTTGGCCATTATGGCCATTCCGATCCATTTTCAAGGTCACAATAGCCCCGAAGCGCGCATACCGCTATTTCGACGATTTTTCGTGTGCTATAGTATATCATTTTTTGGGTGATCCAGATCCCGACGTCAAAACTGCCAAATTTATTTGTGGACGTCCGTGAAGACCTTGGCTATGCATCCGGTTGGCCCTCATGGCCATTCCAATCCATTTTCAAGGTCAAAATAGCCCCGAAGCACGCATACCTCTATTTCGATGATTTTTCTTATGCTATAGTATACCATTATTTGGGTGATCCGGATCCCGATCTCAAAACTGCCAAAATTATTTGTGGACGTCCGTGAAGACCTTGGCTATGCATCAGGTTGCCCCTCACGGCCATTCCGATCCATTTTCAAGGTAAAAATAGCCCCGAAGCGCGCATACCCCTATTTCGATGATTTTTCGTGTGTTATAGTATACCATTTTTTGTGTGATCCGGATCCCGACTTCAAAACTTCCAAAATTGTTTGTGGACGTTCGTGAACACCTTTGCTATGCATTCGGTTGGCCCTTACGGCCATTCCAATCCATTTTCAAGGTCAAAATAGCCCAGAAGCGCGCATACCCCAATTTTGACGATTTTACATGTGCTATAGTATATCATTTTTTGGGTGATCCAGATCCCGACGTCAAAACTGCCAAAATTATTTGTGGTCGTCCGTGAAGACCTTGGCTATGCATCCGGTTGGCCCTCACGGCCATTCCAATCCATTTTCAAGGTCAAAATAGCCCCGAAGCGCGCATACCCCTATTTCGACAATTTTTTGTCTGCTATATAGTATACCATTTTTTGGTTGATCCGAATCCCGACGTCAAAACTGCCAAAAGTATTTGTGGATGTCCGTGAAGACCTTGTCTATGCATCCGGTAGGCCCTCACAGCCATTCCGATCCATTTTCAAGGTCAAAATAGCTCCGAAGCGTGCATACCCCTATTTCGACAATTATAGTATACCATTTTTTGGGTGATTCGGAACCCGACGTCAAAACTGCCAAAATTATTTGTGGACGTCTGTGAAGACCTTGGATATGCATCCGGTTGGCCCTTACGGCCATTCCGATCCATTTTCAAGGTCAAAATAGCCCCGAAACGCGCATACCCCTATTTCGACGATTTTCCGTGTGCTATAGTATACCATTTTTTGGGTGATCCGGATCTCGACGTCAAAACTGCCAAAATTATTTGTGGACGTCCGTGAAGGCCTTGGCTATGCATACGGTTTTCCCTCACGGCCATTCTGATCCATTTTCAAGGTCAAAATAGCCCCGAAGTGCGCATACCCCTATTTCGACGATTTTTCGTCTGCTATATAGTATACCATTTTTTGGGTGATCCGAATCCCGACGTCAAAACTGCCAAAATTATTTGTGGACGTCCGTGAAGACCTTGTCTTTGCATCCGGTTGGCCCTCACGGCCATTCCGATCCATTTTCAAGGTCAAAATAGCCCCGAAGCACGCATACCTCTATTTCGACGATTTTTCTAATGCTATAGTATACCATTTTTTGGGTGATCCGGATCCCGACGTCAAAACTGCCAAAATTATTTGTGGACGTTCGTGAAGACCTTGGCTATGCATCTGGTTGTCCCTCACGGCCATTCCGATCCATTTTCAAGGTCAAAATAGCCCCGAAGCGCGCATACCCCTATTTCGACGATTTTTCGTGTGCTATATAGTATACCATTTTTTGGGTGATCCGGATCCCGACGTCAAAACTGCCAAAATTATTTGTGGACATCCGTGAAGGCCTTGAATATGCATACGGTTGGCCCTCACGGCAATTCCAATCCATTTTCAAGGTCAAAATAGCCCCGAAGCGCGCATACCCCTATTTCGACGATTTTTCGTGTGCTATATAGTATACCATTTTTTGGGTGATCCAGATCCCGACGTCAAAACTGCCAAAATTATCTGTGGACGTCCGTCAAGAACTTGGCTATGCATCCAGTTGGCCCTCACGGCCATTCCAATTCATTTTCAAGGTCAAAATAGCCCTGAAGCGCGGATACCCCTATTTCGACGATTTTTCGTGTGCTATAGTATACCATTTTTTGGGTGATCCGGATCCCGACATCAAAACTGCCAAAATTATCTGTGGACGTCCGTCAAGACCTTGGCTATGCATCCGGTTGGCCCTCACGGCCATTTTGATCCATTTTCAAGGTCAAAATAGCTCCGAAGCGCGCATACCCCTATTTCGACGATTTTTCTTGTGCTATAGTATACCATTTTTTGGGTGATCGGGATCCCGACGTCAAAACTGCCAACATTATTTGTGGACGTCCGTGAAGACCTTGGCTATGCATCTGGTTGGCCCTCACGGCCATTCCGATCCATTTTCAAGGTCAAAATAGCCCCGAAGCGCGCATACCCCTATATCGACGATTTTTCGTGTGCTATAGTATACCATTTTTCGGGTGATCCGGGTCCCGATGTCCAAACTGCCAAAATTATTTGTGGACGTCCGTGAAAACCTTGGATATGCATCCGGTTGGCCCTCACGGCCATTCCGATCCATTTTCAAGGTCAAAATAGCCCCGAAGCGCGCATACCGCTATTTCAACGATTTTTCGTGTGCTATAGTATACCATTTTTTGGGTGATCCAGATCCCGACGTCAAAACTGCCAAAATTATTTGTGGACATCCGTGAAGACCTTGGCTATACATCTGGTTGGCCCTCACGGCCATTCCGATCCATTTTCAAGGTCAAAATAGCCCCGAAGCGCATACCTCTATTTCGACGATTTTTCTTGTGCTATAGTTTACCATTTTTTGGGTGATCCGAATCCCGACGTGAAAACTGCCAAAATTATTTGTGGACGTCCGTGAAGACCTTGGCTATGCATCTGGTTGGCTCTTACAGCCATTTCGATCCATTTTCAAGGTCAAAATAGCCCGAAGCGCGCATACCCTATTTCGACAATTTTTCGTGTGCTATAGTATACCATTTTTTGGGTGATCCGGATCCCGACGTCAAAACTACCAAAATTATTTGTGGACGTCCGTGAAGACCTTGGCTATGCATCCGGTTGGCCCTCACGGCCATTCCAATCCATTTTCAAGGTCAAAATAGCCCCGAAGCGCGCATACCCCTATTTCAACTATTTTTCGTGTGCTATAGTATACTATTTTTTGGGTGATTCGGATCCCGACGTCAAAACTGCCAAAATTATCTGTGGATATCCGTGAAGGCCTTGTCTATGCATACGGTTGGTCCTCACGGCAATTCCAATCCATTTTCAAGGCCAAAATAGCCCCGAAGCGCGTATACCCCTATTTCGACGATTTTTCGTGTGCTATATAGTATACCATTTTTTGGGTGATCCGGATCCCGACGTCAAAACTGCCAAAATTATTTGTGGACATCCGTGAAGACCTTGGATATGCATCCGGTTGGCCTTTACGGCCATTCCGATCCATTTTCAAGGTCAAAATAGCCCCGAAGCGCGCATATCCCTATTTCGACGATTTTCCGTGTGCTATTGTATACCATTTTTTGGGTGATCCGGATCTCGACGTCAAAACTGCCAAAATTATTTGTGGACGTCCGTGAAGGCCTTGGCTATGCATACGGTTTGCCCTCACGGCCATTCTGATCCATTTTCAAGGTCAAAATAGCCCCGAAGCGCGCATACCCCTATTTCGACGATTTTTCGTCTGCTATATAGTATACCCTTTTTTGGGTGATCCGAATCCCGACGTCAAAACTGCCAAAATTATTTGTGGACGTCCGTGAAGACCTTGTCTATGCATCCGGTTGGCCCTCACAGCCATTCCGATCCATTTTCAAGGTCAAAATAGCTACGAAGCGCGCGTACCCCTATTTCGACGATTTTTCGTGTGCTATAGTATACCATTTTTTGGGTGATCCGGATCCCAACGTCAAAACTTCCAAAATTGTTTGTGGATGTCCGTGAACACCTTGGCTATGCATTCGGTTGGCCCTCACTGCCATTCCGATCCATTTTCAAGGTCAAAATAGCCCCGAAGCGCGCATACCCCTATTTTGATGATTTTTCATGTGCTATAGTATACCATTTTTTGGGTGATCCAGATCCCGACGTCAAAAATGCCAAAATTACTTGTGGACGTCTGTGAAAGACCTTGGATATGCCATCCGGATTGTCCCTCACGGCCATTCCGATCCATTTTCAAGGTCAAAATAGCCCCGAAGCGCGCATACCCCTATTTCGATGATTTTTCGTGTGCTATAGTATACCATTTTTGGGTGATCCGGATCCCGACGTCAAAACTGCCAAAATTATTTGTGGACGTCCGTGAAGACCTTTTCTATGCATCCGGTTGGCCATCACGGCCATTCCGATCCATTTTCAAGGTCGAAATAGCCTCGAAGAGCGCATGCTCCTATTTCGACGATTTTTCGTGTGCTATAGTATACCATTTTTTGGGTGATCCGGATCGCGACGTCAAAACTGCTAAAGTTATTTATGGACGTCCATGAAGACCTTGGCTATGCATCCGGTTGGCCCTCATGGCCATTCATATCCATTTTCAAGGTCAAAATAGCCCCGAAGCGCGCATACCCCTATTTCGATGATTTTTCGTGTGCTAGAGTATACCATTTTTTGGGTGATCTGGATCTCAACTTTAAAACTTCCAAAATTATTTGTGGACGTCCGTAAAGACCTTGGCTATGCATCTGGTTGGCCCGAACGGCCATTCAAATCCATTTTCAAGGTCAAAATAGAGCCGAAGCGCACATACCCCTATTTCGACGATTTTTTGTGTGCTATAGTATACTATTTTTTGGGTAATCCGGATCCCGACGTCAAAACTGCCAAAATTATATGTGGACATCCGTGAAGACCTTGGCTATGCATCCGGTTGGCCATCACGGCCATTCCGATCCATTTTCTAGGTCAAAATAGCCCCGAAGCGCGCATACCCCTATTTCGACGATTTTTCGTGTGCTATAGTATACCATTTTTTGGGTGATCCGGATCGCGACGTCAAAACTGCTAAAATTATTTGTGGACGTCCGTGAAGACCTTGGCTATGCATCCGGTTGGCCCTCACAGCCATTCCGATCCATTTTCAAGGTCAAAATAGCCCCGAAGTGCGCATACCCCTATTTTGATGATTTTTCTTGTGCTATAGTATACCATATTTTGGGTGATCCGAATCCCAACGTCAAAACTGCCAAAATTATTTATGGACGTCTGTGAAGACTTTGGCTATGCATCCGGTTTGCCCTCACGGCCATTCCGATCCATTTTTGAAAGTCAAAATAGCCCCGAAAAGCGCATACCCCTATTTCGACGATTTTTCGTGTGCTATAGTATACTATTTTTTGGGTGATCCGGATCCCGACGTCAAAACTGCCAAAATTAT
>JABWTJ010001278.1:89448-117620 GCA_016801875.1 Solanum sitiens
GTATACCATTTTTTGGGTGATCCGGATCTCGACGTCAAAACTGCCAAAATTATTTGTGGACGTCCGTGAAGGCCTTGGCTATGCATACGGTTTGCCCTCACGGCCATTCTGATCCATTTTCAAGGTCAAAATAGCCCCGAAGCGCGCATACCCCTATTTCGACGATTTTTCGTTTGCTATATAGTATACCCTTTTTTGGGTGATCCGAATCCCGACGTCAAAACTGCCAAAATTATTTGTAGACTTCCGTGAAGACCTTGTCTATGCATCCGGTTGGCCCTCACAGCCATTCCGATCCATTTTCAAGGTCAAAATAGCTCCGAAGCGCGCATACCCCTATTTCGACGATTTTTCGTGTGCTATAGTATACTATTTTTTGGGTGATCCGGATCCCAACGTCAAAACTTCCAAAATTGTTTGTGGATGTCCGTGAACACCTTGGCTATGCATTCGGTTGGCCCTCACTGCCATTCCGATCCATTTTCAAGGTCAAAATAGCCCCGAAGCGCGCATACCCCTATTTTGACGATTTTTTATGTGCTATAGTATACCATTTTTCGGGTGATCCGGGTCCCGACGCCAAAACTGCCAAAATCATTTGTGGACGTCCGTGAAGACCTTGGATATGCATCCAGTTGGCCCTCACGGCCATTCCGATCCATTTTCAAGGTCAAAATAGCCCCGAAGCGCGCATACCCCTATTTCGACGATTTTCCGTGTGCTATAGTATACCATTTTTTGGGTGATCCGGATCCCGATGTCAAAACTGCCAAAATTATTTGTGGACTTCCGTGACGACCTATGCTATGCATACGGTTGGCCCTCACGGCCATTCTGATCCATTTTCAAGGTCAAAATAGCCCCGAAGCGCGCATACCACTATTTCAAAGATTTTTCGTGTGCTATATAGTATACCATTTTTTGGGTGATCCGAATCCCGACGTCAAAACTGCAAAAATTATTTGGGGACGTCCGTGAAGACCTTGTCTATGCATCCGGTTGGCCCTCACGGCCATTTCGATCTATTTTCAAGGTCAAAATAGCTCCGAAGCGCGCATACCCCAATTTCGACGATTTTTCGTGTGCTATAGTATACCATTTTTTGGGTGATTCGGATCCCGATGTCAAAACTGCCAAAATTATTTGTGGACGTCCGTGAAGACCTTGGCTATGCATCTGGTTGGCTCTCACGGCCGTTTCGATCCATTTTCAAGGTCAAAATAGCCCGAAGCGCGCATACCCTATTTCGACGATTTTTCGTGTGCTATAGTACACCATTTTTTGGGTGATCCGGATCCCGACGTCAAAACTGCCAAAATTATTTGTGGACGTCCGTGAAGACCTTGGCTATGCATCCGGTTGGCCCTCACGGCCATTCCGATCCATTTTCAAGGTCAAAATAGCCCCGAAGCGCGCATACCCCTATTTCGACGATTTTCCGTGTGCTATAGTATACCATTTTTTGGTTATCCGGATCCCGACGTCAAAACAGCCAAAATTATTTGTGGACATCCGTGAAGGCCTTGAATATGCATACGGTTGGCCCTCACGGCAATTCCAATCCATTTTTAAGGTCAAAATAGCCCAGAAGCGTGCATACCCCTATTTCGACGATTTTTCGTATGCTATATAGTATACCATTTTTTGGGTGATCCGGATCCCGGTGTTAAAACTGTCAAAATTATTTATGGACGTCCGTGAAGAACTTGGATATGCATCCGGTTGGCCCTCATGGCCATCCGATCCATTTTCAAGGTCAAAATAGCCCCGAAGCGCGCATACCGCTATTTCGACGATTTTTCGTGTATTATACTATACCATTTTTTGGGTGATCAAGATCCCGACGTCAAAACTGCAAAAATTATTTGTGGACGTCCGTGAAGACCTTGGCTATACATCCGGTTGGCCCTCACGGCCATTCCGATCCATTTTCAAGGTCAAAATAGCCCCGAAGCGCATACCTCTATTTCGACGATTTTTCTTGTGCTATAGTATACCATTTTTTGGGTGATCCGGATCCCGACGTCAAAACTGGCAAAATAATTTGTGGACGTCCGTGAAGACCTTGGCTATGCATCTGGTTGGCTCTTACAGCCATTTCGATCCATTTTCAAGGTCAAAATAGCCCGAAGCGCGCATACCCTATTTCGACGTTTTTTCGTGTGCTATTGTATACCATTTTTTGGGTGATCCGGATCCCGACGTCAAAAGTGCCAAAATTATTTGTGGACGTCCGTGAAGACCTTGGCTATGCATCCGGTTGGACCTCACGGCCATTCCGATCCATTTTCAAGGTCAAAATAGCCCCGAAGCGCGCATACCCCTATTTCAACAATTTTTCGTGTGCTATAGATTACCATTTTTTGGGTGATCCGGATCCCGACGTCAAAACTGCCAAAATTATTTGTGGACATCCGCGAAGGCCTTGGCTATGCATACGGTTGGTCCTCACGGCAATTCCAATCCATTTTCAAGGTCAAAATAGCCCCGAAGCGCGCATACCCCTATTTCGACGATTTTTCGTGTACTATATAGTATACCATTTTTTGGGTGATCCGGATCCCGACGTCAAAACTGCCAAAATTATTTGTGGACGTCCGTGAAAACCTTGGTTATGCATCCGGTTGGCCATTATGGCCATTTCGATCCATTTTCAAGGTCAAAATAGCCTCAAAGCGCGCATACCGCTATTTCGATGATTTTTCGTGTGCTATAGTATATCATTTTTTGGGTGATCCAGATCCCGACGTCAAAACTGCCAAAATTATTTGTGGACGTCCGTGAAGACCTTGGCTATGCATCCGGTTGGCCCTCACGGCCATTCCAATCTATTTTCAAGGTCAAAGTAGCCCCGAAGCACGCATACCTCTATTTCGACGATTTTTCTTATGCTATAGTATACCATTATTTGGGTGATCCGGATCCCGATCTCAAAACTGCCAAAATTATTTGTGGACGTTCATGAAGACCTTGGCTATGCATATGGTTGCGCCTCACGGCCATTCCGATCCATTTTCAAGGTAAAAATAGCCCCGAAGCGCGCATACCCCTATTTTGACGATTTTTCGTGTGCTATAGTATACCATTTTTTGTGTGATCCGGATCCCGACTTCAAAACTTCAAAAATTGTTTGTGGACGTTCGTGAACACCTTGGCTATGCATTCGGTTGGCCCTTACGGCCATTCCGATCCATTTTCAAGGTCAAAATAGCCCAGAAGTGCGCATACCCCTATTTTGACGATTTTACATGTGCTATAGTATATCATTTTTTGGGTGATCCAGATCCCGACGTCAAAACTGCCAAAATTATTTGTGGACGTCTGTGAAGACCTTGGATATGCATCCGGTTGGCCCTTACGGCCATTCCGATCCATTTTCAAGGTCAAAATAGCCCCGAAGCGCGCATACCCCTATTTCGACGATTTTCCGTGTGCTATAGTATACCATTTTTTGGGTGATCCGGATCTCGACGTCAAAACTGCCAAAATTATTTGTGGACGTCCGTGAAGGCCTTGGCTATGCATACGGTTTGCCCTCACGGCCATTCTGATCCATTTTCAAGGTCAAAATAGCCCCGAAGCGCGCATACTCCTATTTCGACAATTTTTCGTCTGCTATATAGTATACCATTTTTTGGGTGATCCGAATCCCGACGTCAAAACTGCCAAAATTATTTGTGGACGTCCGTGAAGACCTTGTATTTGCATCCGGTTGGCCCTCACGGCCATTCCGATCCGTTTTCAAGGTCAAAATAGCCCCGAAGCAAGCATACCTCTATTTTGACGATTTTTCTAATGCTATAGTATACCATTTTTTGGGTGATCCGGATCCCGACGTCAAAACTGCCAAATTATTTGTGGACGTTCGTGAAGACCTTGGCTATGCATCTGGTTGTCCCTCACGGCCATTACGATCCATTTTCAAGGTCAAAATAGCCCTGAAGCGCGCATACCCCTATTTCGACGATTTTTCGTGTGCTATATAGTATACCATTTTTTGGGTGATCCGGATCCCGACGTCAAAACTGCCAAAATTATTTGTGGACATCCGTGAAGGCCTTGAATATGCATACGGTTGGCCCTCACGGCAATTCCAATCCATTTTCAAGGTCAAAATAGCCCCGAAGCGCGCATACCCCTATTTCGACGATTTTTCGTGTGCTATATAGTATACCATTTTTTGGGTGATCCGGATCCCGACGTCAAAACTGCCAACATTATCTGTGGACGTCCGTCAAGAACTTGGCTATGCATCCAGTTGTCCCTCACGGCCATTCCAATTCATTTTCAAGGTCAAAATAGCCCTGATGCGCGGATACCCCTATTTCGACGATTTTTCATGTGCTATAGTATACCATTTTTTGGGTGATCCGAATCCCGACATCAAAACTGCCAAAATTATCTGTGGACGTCCGTCAAGACCTTGGCTATGCATCCGGTTGGCCCTCACGGCCATTTTGATCCATTTTCAAGGTCAAAATAGCTCCGAAGCGCGCATACCCCTATTTTGACGATTTTTCTTGTGCTATAGTATACCATTTTTTGGGTGATCGGGATCCCGATGTCAAAACTTCCAACATTATTTGTGGACGTCCGTGAAGACCTTGGCTATGCATCTGGTTGGCCCTCATGGCCTTTCCGATCCATTTTCAAGGTCAAAATAGGCCTGAAGCGCTTATACCCCTATATCGATGATTTTTCGTGTGCTATACTATACCATTTTTCGGGTGATCCGGGTCCCGATGTCCAAACTGCCAAAATTATTTGTGGACGTCCGTGAAAACCTTGGATATGCATCCGGTTGGCCCTCACGGCCATTCCCATCCATTTTCAAGGTAAAAATAGCCCCGAAGCGCGCATACCGCTATTTCAACGATTTTTCGTGTGCTATAGTATACCATTTTTTGGGTGATCCAGATCCCGACGTCAAAACTGCCAAAATTATTTGTGGACATCCGTGAAGACCATGGCTATACATCTGGTTGGCCCTCATGGCCATTCCGATCCATTTTCAAGGTCAAAATAGCCCCGAAGCGCATACCTCTATTTCGACGATTTTTCTTGTGCTATAGTTTACCATTTTTTGGGTGATCCGAATCCCGACGTGAAAACTGCCAAAATTATTTGTGGACGTCCGTGAAGACCTTGGCTATGCAATTTGGTTGAACTCTTACAGCCATTTTTGTCCATTTCACAAGGTCAACATAGCCCGAAGCGCGCCATACCTTTTCGAAATTTTTCGTGTGCTATAGTATACTTTTTTTGGGTGATCCGGATCCCGACGTCAACACTACCAAAATTATTTGTGGACGTCCGTTGAAGACCTTGGCTATGCATTCCGGTTGGCCCTCACGGCATTCCAATCCATTTTCAAGGTCAAAATAGCCCGAAGCGCGCATACCCCTAATTTTCAACTATTTTTTTCGTTGTGCTACTCGTATACTATTTTTGGTGATCCGGATCCCCGACGTCAAAAACTGCCAAAATTATCTGTGGATATCCGTGAAGGCCTTGTTCTATCATACAGTTGGTCCTCACGGCAAATTTCCCCATCCCATTTTCAGGTTCAAAAATAGCCCGAGCCCGCGTTATACCCTATTTCGATGATTTTTCGTGTTGCTATTAGTATACCTTTTTTTGGTGATCGGATCCCGACGTCAAAATGCCCAAAATTATTTGTGGACTCCGTGAAGACTTGGATTGCATGCCGGTTGGCCTTTAACGGCCATTCCGATCCATTTTTTTTCCCCCCCCCCAAAAGGTTCCCAAACCAGCCCCCGAAGCGCGCATATCCCTACCTTTTTCGACGATTTTCTGTGCTTATTGTATACCATTTTTTGGGTGATCCGGATCTCGACGTCAAACTGCCAATTATTTGTGGACCGTCGTGAAGGCCTTGGCTATGCATATCGGTTGCCCTCCGCCATTCTGATCATTTTTCAAAGGTCAAAATAGCCCGAAGCGCGCATCCCCTAATTTCGACGATTTTCGTCTGCTATCTAGTCTCCCTTTTTTGGGTGATCCGGAATCCGACGTCAAAACTGCCAAAATTATTTGTGGACGTCCGTGAAGACCTTGGTCTATGCATCCGGTTTGCCCTCACAGCCATTCCGATCCATTTTCAAGGTCAAAATAGCCACGAAGCGCGCATACCCCTATTTCGACGATTTTTCGTGTGCTATAGTATACCATTTTTTGGGTGATCCGGATCCCAACGTCAAAACTTCCAAAATTGTTTCTGGATGTCCGTGAACACCTTGGCTATGCATTCGGTTGGCCCTCACTGCCATTCCGATCCATTTTCAAGGTCAAAATAGCCCCGAAGCGCGCATACCCCTATTTTGACGATTTTTCATGTGCTATAGTATACCATTTTTTGGGTGATCCAGATCCCGACGTCAAAAATGCCAAAATTACTTGTGGACGTCTGTGAAGACCTTGGATATGCATCCGGTTGTCCCTCACGGCCATTCCGATCCATTTTCAAGGTCAAAATACCCCGAAGCGCGCATACCCCTGTTTCGATGATTTTTCGTGTGCTATAGTATACCATTTTTGGGTGATCCGGATCCCGACGTCAAAACTGCCAAAATTATTTGTGGACGTCCGTGAAGACCTTTTCTATGCATCCGGTTGGTCATCACGGCCATTCCGATCCATTTTCAAGGTAGAAATAGCCTCGAAGCGCGCATGCTCCTATTTCGACGATTTTTCGTGTGCTATAGTATACCATTTTTTGGGTGATCCGGATCGCGACGTCAAAACTGCTAAAGTTATTAAAGGACGTCCGTGAAGACCTTGGCTATGCATCCGGTTGGCCCTCACGGCCATTCATATCCATTTTCAAGGTCAAAATAGCCCCGAAGCGCGCATACCCCTATTTCGATGATTTTTCGTGTGTTAGAGTATACCATTTTTTGGGTGATCCGGATCTCAACTTTAAAACTTCCAAAATTATTTGTGGACGTCCGTAAAGACCTTGGCTATGCATCTGGTTGGCCCGAACGGCCATTCAAATCCATTTTCAAGGTCAAAATAGAGCCGAAGCGCACATACCCCTATTTCGACGATTTTTCGTGTGCTATAGTATACTATTTTTTGGGTAATCCGGATCCCGACGTCAAAACTGCCAAAATTATATGTGGACATCCGTGAAGACCTTGGCTATGCATCCGGTTGGCCATCACGGCCATTCCGATCCATTTTCTAGGTCAAAATAGCCCCGAAGCGCGCATACCCCTATTTCGACGATTTTTCGTGTGCTATAGTATACCATTTTTTGGGTGATCCGGATCGCGACGTCAAAACTGCTAAAATTATTTGTGGACGTCCGTGAAGACCTTGGCTATGCATCCGGTTGGCCCTCACAGCCATTCCGATCCATTTTCAAGGTCAAAATAGCCCCGAAGTGCGCATACCCCTATTTTGATGATTTTTCGTGTGCTATAGTATACCATTTTTTGGGTGATCCGAATCCCGACGTCAAAACTGCCAAAATTATTTGTGGACGTCTGTGAAGACTTTGGCTATGCATCCGGTTTGCCCTCACGGCCATTCCGATCCATTATTGAAAGTCAAAATAGCCCCGAAAAGCGCATACCCCTATTTCGACGATTTTTCGTGTGCTATAGTATACCATTTTTTGGGTGATTCGGATCCCGACGTTAAAACTGCCAAAATTATTTGTGGATGTCCGTGAAGACCTTGGCTATGCATCCGGTTGTCTCTCACGGCCATTCCGATCCATTTTCAAGGTCAAAATAGCCTTGAAGCGCATACCCCTATTTAGACAATTTTTCGTTTGCTATAGTATATCATTTTTTGGGTGATCCGGATCCCGACGTCAAAACTGCCAAAATTATTTGTGGACGTCCGTGAAGACCTTGGCTATGCATCCGGTTGGCCCTCACGGCTATTACGATCCATTTTCAAGGTCAAAATAGTGCCGAAGCGCGCATACCCCTATTTCGACGATTTTTCGTGTGCTATAGTATACCATTTTTTGGGTGATCCGGATCCCAACGTCAAACCTGCCAAAATTATTTGTGGACGTCCGTGAATACCTTGGCTATGCATCCGGTTGGCCCTCACGGCCATTCCGATCCATTTGCAAGGTCAAAATTGCCCCGAAGTGCGCATACCACTATTTCGATGATTTTTCGTGTGCTATAGTATACCATTTTTTAGGTGATCCGGATCCCGACGTCAAAACTGCCAAAATTATTTGTGGACGTCCGTGAAGACCTTGTCTATGCATCCGGTTGGCTATCACGGCCATTCCGATCCTTTTTCAAGGTCGAAATAGCCTCGAAGCACGCATGCTCCTTTTTCGACGATTTTTTGTGTGCTATAGTATATCATTTTTTGGGTGATCCGGATCGCGACGTCAAAACTGCTAATATTATTTGTGGACGTCCGTGAAGACCTTGGCTGTGCATCCGGTTGGCCCTCACGGCCATTCCTATCCATTTTCAAGGTCAAAATAGCCCCGAAGCGCGCATACCCCTATTTCGACGATTTTTCGTGTGCTAGAGTATACCATTTTTTGGGTGATCCGGATCTCGACGTCAAAACTGCCAAAATTATTTGTTGACATCCGTAAAGACCTTGGCTATGCATTCGGTTGGCCCGAACGGCCATTCAGATCCATTTTCAAGGTCAAAATAGAGCCAAAGCGCACATACCCCTATATCGACGATTTTTCGTGTGCTATAGTATACCATTTTTTGGGTGATCCGGATCCCGACGTCAAAACTGCCAAAATTATTTGTGGACGTCGGTGAAGACCTTGGTTATGCATCCGGTTGGACCTCACGGCCATCCTGATCCACTTTCAAGGTCAAAATAGCCCCGAAGCGCGCATACCCCTATTTCGATGATTTTTCGTGTGCTATAGTATACCATTTTTTGGGTAATCCGGATCCCGACGTCAAAACCGCCAAAAATTTTTGTGGAAGTCCGTGAAGTCCTTGTCTATGAATCCTGTTGGCCCTCACGGCCATTTCGATCCATTTTCAAGGTCAAAATAGCCCTGAAGCGCGCATACCCCTATTTCGACGTTTTTTCGTGTGCTATAGTATACCATTTTTTGGGTGATCCGGATCCCTAATGTCAAACTGCCAAAATTATTTGTGTACGTCTGTGAAGACCTTTGCTATGAATTCGGTTGGCCCTCACGGCCAATCCGATCAATTTTCAAGGCCAAAATAGCCTCGGAGCACGCTTACCCCTATTTCGACGATTTTTCGTGTGCTATAGTATACCATATTTTGGGTGATCCGGATCCCGATGTCAAAACTGCCAAAATAATTTGTGGACGTCCGTGAAGACCTTGGCTATGCATCCGGTTGTCTCTCACGGCCATTCCGATCCATTTTCAAGGTCAAAATAGCCTTGAAGCGCGTATACCCCTATTTAGATGATTTTTCGTGTGCTATAGTATATCATTTTTTGGGTGATCCGGATCCTGACGTCAAAACTGCCAAAATTATTTGTGGACGTCCATGAAGATCTTGGCTATGCATCCGGTTGGCCCTCACGGCCATTCCGATCCATTTTCAAGGTCAAAATAGCCCCGAAGCGCGCATACCCCTATTTCGACGATTTTTCGTGTGCTATAGTATACAATTTTTTGGGTGATCCATATCCCAACGTCAAAACTGCCAAAATTATTTGTGGACATCTGTGAAGACCTTGGCTATGCATCCGGTTGTCCCTTACGGCCATTCCGATCCATTTTCAAGGTCAAAATAGCGCCGAAGCGCGCATACCCCTATTTCGACGATTTTTCGTGGGCTATTGTATACCATTTTTTGGGTGATCCGGATCCCAACGTCAAAACTTCCAAAATTATTGAAGGACATCCGTGAAGACCTTGACTATGCATCCGGTTGGCCGTCACGACCATTCTGATCCATTTTCAAGGTCAAAATAGCTCTGAAGTGCGCATACCCCTATTTCGACGATTTTTTATGTGCAATAGTATACCATTTTTTGGGTGATCCGGATCCCGACGTCAAAACTGCCAAAATTATTTGTGGACATCTGTGAAGACCTTGGCTATGCATACGGTTGTCCCTCACGGCCATTCTGATCCATTTTCAAGGTCAAAATAGCCCTGAAGCGCGCATACCCCTATTTTGACGATTTTTCGTGTGCTATAGTATACCATTTTTTGGGTGATCCGGATCCCAACGTCAAACCTGCCAAAATTATTTGTGGACGTCCGTGAATACCTTGGCTATGCATCCGGTTGTCCCTCACGGCCATTCTGATCCATTTTCAAGGTCAAAATAGCCCCGAAGCGCGCATGCCCCTATTTTGACGATTTTTCGTGTGCTATAGTATACCATTTTTTGGGTGATCCGGATCGCGATGTCAAAACTGCTAAAATTTTTTGTTGACATCCGTGAAGACCTTGGCTATGCATCCGGTTGGCCCTCATGGCCATTCCGATCCATTTTCAAGGTCAAAATAGCCATGAAGTGCGCATACCCCTATTTCGATGATTTTTCGTGTGCTATAGTATACCATTTTTTGAGTGATCCTGATCCCAACGACAAAACTTCCAAAAGTTTTGAAGGACGTCCGTGAAGACCTTGAATATGCATCCGGTTGGCCGTCACGACCATTCTGATCCATTTTCAAGGTTAAAATAGCTCCGAAGTGCGCATACCCCTATTTCGACGATTTTTCATGTGCAATAGTATACCATTTTTTGGGTGATCCGGATCCCGACGTCAAAACTGCCAAAATTATTTGTGGACATCTGTGAAGACCTTGGCTATGCATCCGGTTGTCCCTCACGGCCATTCTGATCCATTTTCAAGGTCAAAATAGCCCTGAAGCGCGCATACCCCTATTTTGACGATTTTTCGTGTGCTATAGTATACTATTTTTTGGGTGATCCGGATCCCAACGTCAAACCTGCCAAAATTATTTGTGGACGTCCGTGAATACCTTGGCTATGCATCCGGTTGTCCCTCACGGCCATTCCAATCCATTTTCAAGGTCAAAATAGCCCCGAAGCGCGCATGCCCCTATTTCGACGATTTTTCGTGTGCTATAGTATACCATTTTTTGGGTGATCCGGATCGCGATGTCAAAACTGCTAAAATTTTTTGTGGACGTCCGTGAAGACCTTGGTTATGCATCCGGTTGGCCATCACGGCCATTCCGATCCATTTTCAAGGTCAAAATAGCCCCGAAGCGCGCATACCCCTATTTCGATGATTTTTCGTGTGCTATAGTATACCATTTTTTGGGTGATCGGAATCCCGACGTCAAAACTGCCAAAATTATTTGTGGACGTCTGTGAAGACTTTGGCTATGCATCTGGTTTGCCCTCACGGCCATTCCGATCCATTTTTGAAGGTCAAAATAGCCCCAAAAAGCGCATACCCCTATTTTGACGATTTTTCGTGTGCTATAGTATACCATTTTTCGGGTGATTCGGATCCCGACGTTAAAACTGCCAAAATTATTTGTGGACGTCCGTGAAGACCTTGGCTATGCATCCGGTTGTCTCTCACGGCCATTCCGATCCATTTTCAAGGTCAAAATAGCCTTGAAGCGCGTATACCCCTATTTAGACGATTTTTCGTGTGCTATAGTATATCATTTTTTGGGTGATCCGGATCCTGACGTCAAAACTGCCAAAATTATTTGTGGACATCCGTGAAGACCTTGGCTATGCATCCGGTTGGCCCTCACGGCCATTACGATCCATTTTCAAGGTCAAAATAGCGCCGAAGCGCGCATACCCCTATTTAGATGATTTTTCGTGTGCTAGAGTATACCATTTTTTGGGTGATCTGGATCTCGACGTCAAAACTGCCAAAATTATTTGTGGACATCCGTAAAGACCTTGTCTATGCATTCGGTTGGCCCGAACGGCCATTCAGATCCATTTTCAAGGTCAAAATAGAGCCGAAGCGCACATACCCCTATATCGACGATTTTTCTTGTGCTATAGTATACCATTTTTTGGGTGATCCGGATCCCGACGTCAAAACTGCCAAAATTATTTGTGGACGTCCGTGAAGACCTTGGGTATGCATCCGGTTGGACCTCACGGCCATTCTGATCCACATTCAAGGTCAAAATAGCCCCGAAGCGCGCATACCCCTATTTCGATGATTTTTCGTGTGCTATAGTATACCATTTTTTGGGTAATCCGGATCCCGACGTCAAAACCGCCAAACTTTTTTGTGGAAGTCTGTGAAGACCTTGTCTATGAATCCTGTTGGCCCTCACAGCCATTTCGATCCATTTTCAAGGTCAAAATAGCCCTGAAGCGCGCATACCCCTATTTCGACGTTTTTTCGTGTGCTATAGTATACCATTTTTTGGGTGATCCGGATCCCTAACGTCAAACTGCCAAAATTATTTGTGTACGTCTGTGAAGACCTTTGCTATGAATTCGGTTGGCCCTCACGGACAATCCGATCAATTTTCAAGGCCAAAATAGCCTCGGAGCACACTTACCCCTATTTCGACGATTTTTCGTGTGCTATAGTATACCATATTTTGGGTGATCCGGATCCCGACGTCAAAACTGCCAAAATTATTTGTGGACGTCCGTGAAGACCTTGGCTATGCATCCGGTTGTCTCTCACGGCCATTCCGATCCATTTTCAAGGTCAAAATAGCCTTGAAGCGCGTATACCCCTATTTAGATGATTTTTCGTGTGCTATAGTATATCATTTTTTGGGTGATCCGGATCCTGACGTCAAAACTGCCAAAATTATTTGTGGACATCCGTGAAGACCTTGGCTATGCATCCGGTTGGCCCTCACGGCCATTACGATCCATTTTCAAGGTCAAAATAGCGCCGAAGCGCGCATACCCCTATTTAGACGATTTTTCGTGTGCTAGAGTATACCATTTTTTGGGTGATCCGGATCTCGACGTCAAAACTGCCAAAATTATTTGTGGACATCCGTAAAGACCTTGGCTATGCATTCGGTTGGCCCGAACGGCCATTCAGATCCATTTTCAAGGTCAAAATAGAGCCGAAGCGCACATACCCCTATATCGACGATTTTTCTTGTGCTATAGTATACCATTTTTTGGGTGATCCGGATCCCGACGTCAAAACTGCCAAAATTATTTGTGGACGTCCGTGAAGACCTTGGGTATGCATCCGGTTGGACCTCACGGCCATTCTGATCCACATTCAAGGTCAAAATAGCCCCGAAGCGCGCATACCCCTATTTCGATGATTTTTCGTGTGCTATAGTATACCATTTTTTGGGTAATCCGGATCCCGACGTCAAAACCGCCAAACTTTTTTGTGGAAGTCTGTGAAGACCTTGTCTATGAATCCTGTTGGCCCTCACAGCCATTTCGATCCATTTTCAAGGTCAAAATAGCCCTGAAGCGCGCATACCCCTATTTCGACGTTTTTTCGTGTGCTATAGTATACCATTTTTTGGGTGATCCGGATCCCTAACGTCAAACTGCCAAAATTATTTGTGTACGTCTGTGAAGACCTTTGCTATGAATTCGGTTGGCCCTCACGGACAATCCGATCAATTTTCAAGGCCAAAATAGCCTCGGAGCACACTTACCCCTATTTCGACGATTTTTCGTGTGCTATAGTATACCATATTTTGGGTGATCCGGATCCCAACGTCAAAACTGCCAAAATTATTTGTGGACGTCCATGAAGACCTTGGCTATGCATCCGGTTGGCCCTCACGGCAATTCCGATCAATTTTCAAGGTCAAAATAGCCCGAAGCGCGCATACCCCTATTTCGACGATTTTTCGTGTGCTATAGTATACCATTTTTTGGGTGATCCATATCCCAACGTCAAAACTGCCAAAATTATTTGTGGACGTCCGTGAAGACCTTGGCTATGCATCCAGTTGTCCCTTACGGCCATTCCGATCCATTTTCAAGGTCAAAATAGCGCCGAAGCGCGCATACCCCTATTTCGACGATTTTTCGTGTGCTATTGTATACCATTTTTTGGGTGATCCGGATCCCAATGTCAAAACTTCCAAAATTATTGAAGGACGTCCGTGAAGACCTTTACTATGCATCTGGTTGGCCGTCACGACCATTCTGATCCATTTTCAAGGTCAAAATAGCTCCGAAGTGCGCATACCCCTATTTCGATGATTTTTCATGTGCAATAGTATACTATTTTTTGGGTGATCCGGATCCCAACGTCAAACCTGCCAAAATTATTTGTGGACGTCCGTGAATAACTTGGCTATGCATCCGGTTGTCCCTCACGGCCATTCCGATCCATTTTCAAGGTCAAAATAGCCCCGAAGCGTGCATGCCCCTATTTCGACGATTTTTCGTGTGCTATAGTATATCATTTTTTGGGTGATCCGGATCGCGATGTCAAAACCGCCAAAATTTTTTGTGGAAGTCCGTGAAGACCTTGTCTATGCATCCGTTGGCCCTCACGGCCATTTCGATCCATTTTCAAGGTCAAAATATCCCTGAAGCGTGCATACCCCTATTTCGACGATTTTTCGTGTGCTAGAGTATACCATTTTTTGGGTGATCCGGATCCCTAACGTCAAAACCACCAAAATTATTTGTGGACATCCGTAAAGACCTTGGCTATGCATTCGGTTGGCCCGAACGGCCATTCCGATCCATTTTCAAGGTCAAAATAGAGCCGAAGCGCACATACCCCTATATCGACGATTTTTTGTGTGCTATAGTATACCATTTTTTGGGTGATCCGGATCCCGACGTCAAAACTGCCAAAATTATTTGTGGACGTCCGTGAAGACCTTGGCTATGCATCCGGTTGTCTCTCACGGCCATTCCGATCCATTTTCAAGGTCAAAATAGCCTTGAAGCGCGTATACCCCTATTTAGATAATTTTTCGTGTGCTATAGTATATCATTTTTTGGGTGATCCGGATCCTGACGTCAAAAATGCCAAAATTATTTGTGGACATCCGTGAAGACCTTGGCTATGCATCCGGTTGGCCCTCACGGCCATTACGATCCATTTTCAAGGTCAAAATAGCGCCGAAGCGCGCATACCCCTATTTAGATGATTTTTCGTGTGCTAGAGTATACCATTTTTTGGGTTATTCGGATCTCGACGTCAAAACTGCCAAAATTATTTGTGGACATCCGTAAAGACCTTGGCTATGCATTCGGTTGGCCCGAACGGCCATTCAGATCCATTTTCAAGGTCAAAATAGAGCCGAAGCGCACATACCCCTATATCGACGATTTTTCTTGTGCTATAGTATACCATTTTTTGGGTGATCCGGATCCCGACGTCAAAACTGCCAAAATTATTTGTGGACGTCCGTGAAGACCTTGGGTATGCATCCGGTTGGACCTCACGGCCATTCTGATCCACATTCAAGGTCAAAATAGCCCCGAAGCGCGCATACCCCTATTTCGATGATTTTTCGTGTGCTATAGTATACCATTTTTTGGGTAATCCGGATCCCGACGTCAAAACCGCCAAACTTTTTTGTGGAAGTCTGTGAAGACCTTGTCTATGAATCCTGTTGGCCCTCACAGCCATTTCGATCCATTTTCAAGGTCAAAATAGCCCTGAAGCACGCATACCCCTATTTCGACGTTTTTTCGTGTGCTATAGTATACCATTTTTTGGGTGATCCGGATCCCTAACGTCAAACTGCCAAAATTATTTGTGTACGTCTGTGAAGACCTTTGCTATGAATTCGGTTGGCCCTCACGGACAATCCGATCAATTTTCAAGGCCAAAATAGCCTCGGAGCACACTTACCCCTATTTCGACGATTTTTCGTGTGCTATAGTATACCATATTTTGGGTGATCCGGATCCCAACGTCAAAACTGCCAAAATTATTTGTGGACGTCCATGAAGACCTTGGCTATGCATCCGGTTGGCCCTCACGGCAATTCCGATCAATTTTCAAGGTCAAAATAGACCCGAAGCGCGCATACCCCTATTTCGACGATTTTTCG
The DNA here is from genome assembly GCA_016801875.1 of Solanum sitiens. NCBI lineage: Eukaryota > Viridiplantae > Streptophyta > Magnoliopsida > Solanales > Solanaceae > Solanum > Solanum sitiens. The sequence goes on from JABWTJ010001278.1 coordinate 105,394, forward strand.
TGTGCTATAGTATACCATTTTTTGGGTGATCCATATCCCAACGTCAAAACTGCCAAAATTATTTGTGGACGTCCGTGAAGACCTTGGCTATGCATCCAGTTGTCCCTTACGGCCATTCCGATCCATTTTCAAGGTCAAAATAGCGCCGAAGCGCGCATACCCCTATTTCGACGATTTTTCGTGTGCTATTGTATACCATTTTTTGGGTGATCCGGATCCCAATGTCAAAACTTCCAAAATTATTGAAGGACGTCCGTGAATACCTTTACTATGCATCTGGTTGGCCGTCACGACCATTCTGATCCATTTTCAAGGTCAAAATAGCTCCGAAGTGCGCATACCCCTATTTCAATGATTTTTCATGTGCAATAGTATACTATTTTTTGGGTGATCCGTATCCCAACGTCAAACCTGCCAAAATTATTTGTGGACGTCCGTGAATAACTTGGCTATGCATCCGGTTGTCCCTCACGGCCATTCCGATCCATTTTCAAGGTCAAAATAGCCCCGAAGCGTGCATGCCCCTATTTCGACGATTTTTCGTGTGCTATAGTATATCATTTTTTGGGTGATCCGGATCGCGATGTCAAAACTGCTAAAATTATTTGTGGACGTCCGTGAAGACCTTGGCTATGCATCCGGTTGGCCCTCACGGCCATTCCGATCCATTTTCAAGGTCAAAATAGCCCTGAAGCGCGCATACCCCTATTTCGACGTTTTTTCGTGTGCTATAGTATACCATTTTTTGGGTGATCCGGATCCCTAATGTCAAACTGCCAAAATTATTTGTGTACGTCTGTGAAGACCTTTGCTATGAATTCGGTTGGCCCTCACGGCCAATCCAATCAATTTTCAAGGCCAAAATAGCCTCGGAGCACGCTTACCCCTATTTCGACGATTTTTCGTGTGCTATAGTATACCATATTTTGGGTGATCCGGATCCCAACGTCGAAACTGCCAAAATTATTTGTGGACGTCCATGAAGATCTTGGCTATGCATCCGGTTGGCCCTCACGGCCATTCCGATCCATTTTCAAGGTCAAAATAGCCCCGAAGCGCGCATACCCCTATTTCGACGATTTTTCGTGTGCTATAGTATACAATTTTTTGGGTGATCCATATCCCAATGTCAAAACTGCCAAAATTATTTGTGGACATATGTGAAGACCTTGGCTATGCATCCGGTTGTCCCTTACGGCCATTCCGATCCATTTTCAAGGTCAAAATAGCGCCGAAGCGCGCATACCCCTATTTCGACGATTTTTTGTGGGCTATTGTATACCATTTTTTGGGTGATCCGGATCCCAACGTCAAAACTTCCAAAATTATTGAAGGACGTCCGTGAAGACCTTGACTATGCATCCGGTTGGCCGTCACGACCATTCTGATCCATTTTCAAGTTCAAAATAGCTCTGAAGTGCGCATACCCCTATTTCGACGATTTTTTATGTGCAATAGTATACCATTTTTTGGGTGATCCGGATCCCGACGTCAAAACTGCCAAAATTATTTGTGGACATCTGTGAAGACCTTGGCTATGCATACGGTTGTCCCTCACGGCCATTCTGATCCATTTTCAAGGTCAAAATAGCCCTGAAGCGCGCATACCCCTATTTCGACGATTTTTCGTGTGCTATAGTATACCATTTTTTGGGTGATCCGGATCCCAACGTCAAACCTGCCAAAATTATTTGTGGACGTCCGTGAATACCTTGGCTATGCATCCGGTTGTCCCTCACGGCCATTCCGATCCATTTTCAAGGTCAAAATAGCCCCGAAGCGCGCATGCCCCTATTTCGACGATTTTTCGTGTGCTATAGTATACCATTTTTTGGGTGATCCGGATCGCGATGTCAAAACTGCTAAAATTTTTTGTTGACATCCGTGAAGACCTTGGCTATGCATCCGGTTGGCCCTCACGGCCATTCCGATCCATTTTCAAGGTCAAAATAGCCCTGAAGTGCGCATACCCCTATTTCGACGATTTTTCGTGTGCTATAGTATACCATTTTTTGGGTGATACTGATCCCAACGACAAAACTTCCAAAAGTTTTGAAGGACGTCCGTGAAGACCTTGAATATGCATCCGGTTGGCCGTCACGACCATTCTGATCCATTTTCAAGGTCAAAATAGCTCCGAAGTGCGCATACCCCTATTTCGACGATTTTTCATGTGCAATAGTATACCATTTTTTGGGTGATCCGGATCCCGACGTCAAAACTGCCAAAATTATTTGTGGACATCTGTGAAGACCTTGGCTATGCATCCGGTTGTCCCTCACGGCCATTCTGATCCACTTTCAAGGTCAAAATAGCCCTGAAGCGCGCATACCCCTATTTTGACGATTTTTCGTGTGCTATAGTATACTATTTTTTGGGTGATCCGGATCCCAACGTCAAACCTGCCAAAATTATTTGTGGACGTCCGTGAATAACTTGGCTATGCATCCGGTTGTCCCTCACGGCCATTCCGATCCATTTTCAAGGTCAAAATAGCCCCGAAGCGTGCATGCCCCTATTTTGACAATTTTTCGTGTGCTATAGTATATCATTTTTTGGGTGATCCGGATCGCGATGTCAAAACTGCTAAAATTATTTGTGGACGTCCGTGAAGACCTTGGCTATGCATACGGTTGGCCCTCACGGCCATTCCGATCCATTTTCAAGGTCAAAATATCCCCAAAGCGTGCATACCCCTATTTCGACGATTTTTCGTGTGCTAGAGTATACCATTTTTTGGGTGATCCGGATCTTGACGTCAAAACCACCAAAATTATTTGTGGACATCCGTAAAGACCTTGGCTATGCATTCGGTTGGCCCGAACGGCCATTCAGATCCATTTTCAAGGTCAAAATAGAGCCGAAGCGCACATACCCCTATATCGACGATTTTTTGTGTGCTATAGTATACCATTTTTTGGGTGATCCGGATCCCGATGTCAAAACTGCCAAAATTATTTGTGGACGTCCGTGAAGACCTTGGTTATGCATCCGGTTGGACCTCACGGTCATTCTGATCCACATTCAAGGTCAAAATAGCCCCGAAGCGCGCATACCCCTATTTCGATGATTTTTCGTGTGCTATAGTATACCATTTTTTGGGTAATCCGGATCCCGACGTCAAAACCGCCAAAAATTTTTGTGGAAGTCCGTGAAGACCTTGTCTATGAATCCTGTTGGCCCTCACGGCCATTTCGATCCATTTTCAAGGTCAAAATAGCCCTGAAGCACGCATACCCCTATTTCGACGTTTTTTCGTGTGCTATAGTATACCATTTTTTGGGTGATCCGGATCCCTAATGTCAAACTGCCAAAACTATTTGTGTACGTCTGTGAAGACCTTTGCTATGAATTCGGTTGGCCCTCACGGCCAATCCGATCAATTTTCAAGGCCAAAATAGCCTCGGAGCACGCTTACCCCTATTTCGACGATTTTTCGTGTGCTATAGTATACCATATTTTGGGTGATCCGGATCCCAACGTCGAAACTGCCAAAATTATTTGTGGACGTCCATGAAGACCTTGGCTATGCATCCGGTTGGCCCTCACGGCCATTCCGATCCATTTTCAAGGTCAAAATAGCCCCGAAGCGCGCATACCCCTATTTCGACGATTTTTCGTGTGCTATAGTATACAATTTTTTGGGTGATCCATATCCCAATGTCAAAACTGCCAAAATTATTTGTGGACATATGTGAAGACCTTGGCTATGCATCCGGTTGTCCCTTACGGCCATTCCGATCCATTTTCAAGGTCAAAATAGCGCCGAAGCGCGCATACCCCTATTTCGACGATTTTTTGTGGGCTATTGTATACCATTTTTTGGGTGATCCGGATCCCAACGTCAAAACTTCCAAAATTATTGAAGGACGTCCGTGAAGACCTTGACTATGCATCCGGTTGGCCGTCACGACCATTCTGATCCATTTTCAAGTTCAAAATAGCTCTGAAGTGCGCATACCCCTATTTCGACGATTTTTTATGTGCAATAGTATACCATTTTTTGGGTGATCCGGATCCCGACGTCAAAACTGCCAAAATTATTTGTGGACATCTGTGAAGACCTTGGCTATGCATACGGTTGTCCCTCACGGCCATTCTGATCCATTTTCAAGGTCAAAATAGCCCTGAAGCGCGCATACCCCTATTTTGACGATTTTTCGTGTGCTATAGTATACCATTTTTTGGGTGATCCGGATCCCAACGTCAAACCTGCCAAAATTATTTGTGGACGTCCGTGAATACCTTGGCTATGCATCCGGTTGTCCCTCACGGCCATTCTGATCCATTTTCAAGGTCAAAATAGCCCCGAAGCGCGCATGCCCCTATTTCGACGATTTTTCGTGTGCTATAGTATACCATTTTTTGGGTGATCCGGATCGCGATGTCAAAACTGCTAAAATTTTTTGTTGACATCCGTGAAGACCTTGGCTATGCATCCGGTTGGCCCTCATGGCCATTCCGATCCATTTTCAAGGTCAAAATAGCCATGAAGTGCGCATACCCCTATTTCGATGATTTTTCGTGTGCTATAGTATACCATTTTTTGGGTGATCCTGATCCCAACGACAAAACTTCCAAAAGTTTTGAAGGACGTCCGTGAAGACCTTGAATATGCATCCGGTTGGCCGTCACGACCATTCTGATCCATTTTCAAGGTCAAAATAGCTCCGAAGTGCGCATACCCCTATTTCGACGATTTTTCATGTGCAATAGTATACCATTTTTTGGGTGATCCGGATCCCGACGTCAAAACTGCCAAAATTATTTGTGGACATCTGTGAAGACCTTGGCTATGCATCCGGTTGTCCCTCACGGCCATTCTGATCCATTTTCAAGGTCAAAATAGCCCTGAAGCGCGCATACCCCTATTTCGACGATTTTTCGTGTGCTATAGTATACCATTTTTTGGGTGATCCGGATCCCAACGTCAAACCTGCCAAAATTATTTGTGGACGTCCGTGAATACCTTGGCTATGCATCCGGTTGTCCCTCACGGCCATTCCGATCCATTTTCAAGGTCAAAATAGCCCCGAAGCGCGCATGCCCCTATTTCGACGATTTTTCGTGTGCTATAGTATACCATTTTTTGGGTGATCCGGATCGCGATGTCAAAACTGCTAAAATTTTTTGTTGACATCCGTGAAGACCTTGGCTATGCATCCGGTTGGCCCTCACGGCCATTCCGATCCATTTTCAAGGTCAAAATAGCCCTGAAGTGCGCATACCCCTATTTCGACGATTTTTCGTGTGCTATAGTATACCATTTTTTGGGTGATCGGAATCCCGACGTCAAAACTGCCAATATTATTTGTGGACGTCTGTGAAGACTTTGGCTATGCATCTGGTTTGCCCTCACGGCCATTCCGATCCATTTTTGAAGGTCAAAATAGCCCCCAAAAGCGCATACCCCTATTTTGACGATTTTTCGTGTGCTATAGTATATCATTTTTCGGGTGATTCGGATCCCGACGTTAAAACTGCCAAAATTATTTGTGGACGTCCGTGAAGACCTTGGCTATGCATCCGGTTGGCCCTCACGGCCATTCCGATCCATTTTCAAGGTCAAAATAGCCCCGAAGCGCGCATACCCCTATTTCGACGATTTTTCGTGTGCTATAGTATACCATTTTTTGGGTGATCCGGATCCCGACGTCAAAACTGCCAAAATTATTTGTGGACGTCCGTGAAGACCTTGGGTATGCATCCGGTTGGACCTCACGGCCATTCTGATCCACATTCAAGGTCAAATAGCCCCGAAGCGCGCATACCCCTATTTCAATGATTTTTCGTGTGCTATAGTATACCATTTTTTGGGTAATCCGGATCCCGACGTCAAAACCGCCAAACTTTTTTGTGGAAGTCTGTGAAGACCTTGTCTATGAATCCTGTTGGCCCTCACAGCCATTTCGATCCATTTTCAAGGTCAAAATAGCCCTGAAGCGCGCATACCCCTATTTCGACGTTTTTTCGTGTGCTATAGTATACCATTTTTTGGGTGATCCGGATCCCTAACGTCAAACTGCCAAAATTATTTGTGTACGTCTGTGAAGACCTTTGCTATGAATTCGGTTGGCCCTCACGGACAATCCGATCAATTTTCAAGGCCAAAATAGCCTCGGAGCACACTTACCCCTATTTCGACGATTTTTCGTGTGCTATAGTATACCATATTTTGGGTGATCCGGATCCCAACGTCAAAACTGCCAAAATTATTTGTGGACGTCCATGAAGACCTTGGCTATGCATCCGGTTGGCCCTCACGGCAATTCCGATCAATTTTCAAGGTCAAAATAGACCCGAAGCGCGCATACCCCTATTTCGACGATTTTTCGTGTGCTATAGTATACCATTTTTTGGGTGATCCATATCCCAACGTCAAAACTACCAAAATTATTTGTGGACATCCGTGAAGACCTTGGCTATGCATCCGGTTGTCCCTTACGGCCATTCCGATCCATTTTCAAGGTCAAAATAGCGCCGAAGCGCGCATACCCCTATTTCGACGATTTTTCGTGTGCTATTGTATACCATTTTTTGGGTGATCCGGATCCCAATGTCAAAACTTCCAAAATTATTGAAGAACGTCCGTGAAGACCTTTACTATGCATCTGGTTGGCCGTCACGACCATTCTGATCCATTTTCAAGGTCAAAATAGCTCCGAAGTGCGCATACCCCTATTTCGATGATTTTTCATGTGCAATAGTATACTATTTTTTGGGTGATCCGGATCCCAACGTCAAACCTGCCAAAATTATTTGTGGACGTCCGTGAATAACTTGGCTATGTATCCGGTTGTCCCTCACGGCCATTCCGATCCATTTTCAAGGTCAAAATAGCCCCGAAGCGTGCATGCCCCTATTTTGACAATTTTTCGTGTGCTATAGTATATCATTTTTTGGGTGATCCGGATCGCGATGTCAAAACTGCTAAAATTATTTGTGGACGTCCGTGAAGACCTTGGCTATGCATACGGTTGGCCCTCACGGCCATTCCGATCCATTTTCAAGGTCAAAATATCCCCAAAGCGTGCATACCCCTATTTCGACGATTTTTCGTGTGCTAGAGTATACCATTTTTTGGGTGATCCGGATCTTGACGTCAAAACCACCAAAATTATTTGTGGACATCCGTAAAGACCTTGGCTATGCATTCGGTTGGCCCGAACGGCCATTCAGATCCATTTTCAAGGTCAAAATAGAGCCGAAGCGCACATACCCCTATATCGACGATTTTTTGTGTGCTATAGTATACCATTTTTTGGGTGATCCGGATCCCGATGTCAAAACTGCCAAAATTATTTGTGGACGTCCGTGAAGACCTTGGTTATGCATCCGGTTGGACCTCACGGCCATTCTGATCCACATTCAAGGTCAAAATAGCCCCGAAGCGCGCATACCCCTATTTCGATGATTTTTCGTGTGCTATAGTATACCATTTTTTGGGTAATCCGGATCCCGACGTCAAAACCGCCAAAAATTTTTGTGGAAGTCCGTGAAGACCTTGTCTATGAATCCTGTTGGCCCTCACGGCCATTTCGATCCATTTTCAAGGTCAAAATAGCCCTGAAGCACGCATACCCCTATTTCGACGTTTTTTCGTGTGCTATAGTATACCATTTTTTGGGTGATCCGGATCCCTAATGTCAAACTGCCAAAACTATTTGTGTACGTCTGTGAAGACCTTTGCTATGAATTCGGTTGGCCCTCACGGCCAATCCGATCAATTTTCAAGGCCAAAATAGCCTCGGAGCACGCTTACCCCTATTTCGACGATTTTTCGTGTGCTATAGTATACCATATTTTGGGTGATCCGGATCCCAACGTCAAAACTGCCAAAATTATTTGTGGACGTCCATGAAGACCTTGGCTATGCATCCGGTTGGCCCTCACGGCCATTCCGATCCATTTTCAAGGTCAAAATAGCCCCGAAGCGCGCATACCCCTATTTCGACGATTTTTCGTGTGCTATAGTATACCATTTTTTGGGTGATCCGGATCCCGACGTCAAAAATGCCAAAATTATTTGTGGACGTCCGTGAAGACCTAGTCTATGCATCCGGTTGGCCATCACGGCCATTCCGATCCATTTTCAAGGTCAAAATAGCCCTGAAGCGCGCATACCCCTATTTCGACGATTTTTTGTGTGCTATAGTATACCATTTTTTGGATGATCCGAATCCCGACGTCAAAACTTCAAAAATTATTGAAGAACGTCCGTGAAGACTTGGCTATGCATCCGGTTGTCCCTCATGGCCATTCCGATCCATTTTCAAGGTCAAAATAGCCCTGAAGCGCGCATACCCTTATTTCGATGATTTTTCGTATGCTATAGTATACCATTTTTTGGGTGATCCGGATCCCAAATTCAAAACTGCCAAAATTATTTGTGGACGTCCGTGAAGACCTTGGATATGCATCAGGTTGGCCCTCACGGCCATTCCGATCCATTTTCAAGGTCAAATTAGCCCCGAAGCGCTCATACCCTATTTCAACAATTTTTCGTGTGCTATAGTATACCTTTTTTTGGGTGATCCGGATCCCGACGTTAAAACTGCCAAAATTATTTGTGTACATCTGTGAAGACTTTGGCTATGCATCCGGTTTGCCCTCACGGCCATTCCGATCCATTTTTGAAGGTCAAAATTGCCCCGAAGAGCGCATACCCCTATTTCAATGATTTTTCGTGTGCTATAGTATACTATTTTTTGGGTGATTCGTATCCCGACGTTAAAACTGCCTAAATTATTTGTGGACGTCCGTGAAGACCTTTGATATGCATCCGGTTGTCCCTCACGGCCATTCCGATCCATTTTCAAGGTCAAAATAGCTTTGAAGCGCGCATACCCCTATTTCGACGATTTTTCGTGTGCTATAGTACACCATTTTTTGGGTGATCCGGATCCCGACGTCAAAACTGCCAAAATTATTTGTGGACGTCCGTGAAGACCTTGGATATGCATCCGGTTGGCCCTCACGGCCATTCTGATCCATTTTCAAGGTCAAAATAGCGCCGAAGCGCGCATACCCCTATTTCGACGATTTTTCGTGTGCTATATAGTATACCATTTTTTGGGTGATCCGAATCCCGACGTCAAAACTGCCAAAATTATTTGTGGACGTACATGAAGACCTTGGCTATGCATCCGGTTGGACCTCACGGTCATTCCGATCCATTTTCATGGACAAAATAGCCCCGAAGCGCGCATACCCCTATTTCGACGATTTTTCGTGTGCTATAGTATACCATTTTTTGGGTAATCCAGATTCCGACGTCAAAACCGCCAAATTTATTTGTGGACGTCCGTGAAGACCTTGTCTATGAATCCTTCTCGCCCTCACGGCCATTCCGATCCATTTTCAAGGTCAAAATAGCCCTGAAGCGCGCATACCCCTATTTCGACGATTTTTCGTGTGCTATAGTATACCATTTTTTGGGTGATCCAGATCTCTAACATCAAAACTGCCAAAATTATTTGTGTACGTCTGTGAAGACCTTTGATATGAATCCGGTTGTCCCAACGGCCAATCCAATCAATTTTCAAGGCCAAAATAGCCTCGGAGCACGCTTACCCCTATTTCGACAATTTTTCGTGTGCTATAGTATACCATTTTTTGGGTGATCCAGATCCCAACGTCAAAACTGCCAAATATTTTGTGGACGTCCGTGAAGACCATGGCTATGCATCCGGTTAGACCTCACGGCCATTCCGATCCATTTTCAAGGTCAAAATAGCCCCAAAGCGCGCATACCCCTATTTCAACGATTTTTCGTGTGCTATAATATACCATTTTTTGGGTGATCCGTATCCCGACGTCAAAACTGCCAAAATTATTTGTGGACGTCCGTGAAGACCTTGGATATGCATCCAGTTCTCCCTCACGGCCATTCCGATCCATTTTCAAGGTCAAAATAGCCCCGAAGCGCGCATACCCCTATTTCGACGATTTTTCGTGTGCTATAGTATACCATTTTTTGGATGATCCGGATCCCGACGTCAAAACTTCAAAAATTATTGAAGAACGTCCGTGAAGACTTGGCTATGCATCCGGTTGTCCCTCATGGCCATTCCGATCCATTTTCAAGGTCAAAATAGCCCTGAAGCGCGCATACCCTTATTTCGATGATTTTTCGTATGCTATAGTATACCATTTTTTGGGTGATCCGGATCCCAAATTCAAAACTGCCAAAATTATTTGTGGACGTCCGTGAAGACCTTGGATATGCATCAGGTTGGCCCTCACGGCCATTCCGATCCATTTTCAAGGTCAAATTAGCCCCGAAGCGCTCATACCCTATTTCAACAATTTTTCGTGTGCTATAGTATACCTTTTTTGGGGTGATCCGGATCCCGACGTTAAAACTGCCAAAATTATTTGTGGACATCTGTGAAGACTTTGGCTATGCATCCGGTTTGCCCTCACGGCCATTCCGATCCATTTTTGAAGGTCAAAATTGCCCCGAAGAGCGCATACCCCTATTTCAACGATTTTTCGTGTGCTATAGTATACCATTTTTTGGGTGATCCAGATCCCAACGTCAAAACTGCCAAATATTTTGTGGACGTCCGTGAAGACCATGGCTATGCATCCGGTTAGACCTCACGGCCATTCCGATCCATTTTCAAGGTCAAAATAGCCCCAAAGCGCGCATACCCCTATTTCAACGATTTTTCGTGTGCTATAATATACCATTTTTTGGGTGATCCGTATCCCGACGTCAAAACTGCCAAAAGTATTTGTGGACATCCGTGAAGACCTTGGATATGCATCCAGTTGGCCCTCACGGCCATTCTGATCGATTTTCAAGGTCAAAATAGCGCCGAAGCGCGCATACCCCTATTTCGATGATTTTTCGTGTGCTATAGTATACCATTTTTTGGGTGATCCGGATCCCGACGTCAAAACTGCCAAAATTATTTGTGGACGTACATGAAGACCTTGGCTATGCATCCGGTTGGACCTCACGGTCATTCCGATCCATTTTCATGGACAAAATAGCCCCGAAGCGCGCATACCCCTATTTCGATGATTTTTCGTGTGCTATAGTATACCATTTTTTGGGTAATCCGGATTCCGACGTCAAAACCGCCAAATTTATTTGTGGACGTCCGTGAAGACCTTGTCTATGAATCCTGCTCGCCCTCACGGCCATTCCGATCCATTTTCAAGGTCAAAATAGCCCTGAAGCGCGCATACCCCTATTTCGACGATTTTTCGTGTGCTATAGTATACCATTTTTTGGGTGATCCAGATCTCTAACATCAAAACTGCCAAAATTATTTGTGTACGTCTGTGAAGACCTTTGATATGAATCCGGTTGTACCAACGGCCAATCCAATCAATTTTCAAGGCCAAAATAGCCTCGGAGCACGCTTACCCCTATTTCGACGATTTTTCATGTGCTATAGTATACCATTTTTTGGGTGATCCAGATCCCAACGTCAAAACTGCCAAATATTTTGTGGACGTCCGTGAAGACCATGGCTATGCATCCGGTTAGACCTCACGGCCATTCCGATCCATTTTCAAGGTCAAAATAGCCCCAAAGCGCGCATACCCCTATTTCAACGATTTTTCGTGTGCTATAATATACCATTTTTTGGGTGATCCGTATCCCGACGTCAAAACTGCCAAAATTATTTGTGGACGTCCGTGAAGACCTTGGATATGCATCCATTTCTCCCTCACGGCCATTCCGATCCATTTTCAAGGTCAAAATAGCCCCGAAGCGCGCATACCCCTATTTCGATGATTTTTCGTGTGCTATAGTATACCATTTTTTGGATGATCCGGATCCCGACGTCAAAACTTCCAAAATTATTGAAGAACGTCCGTGAAGACCTTGGCTATGCATCCGGTTGGCCCTCACGCCCATTCCGATCCATTTTCAAGGTCAAAATAGCCCTGAATCGCGTATACCCCTATTTCGACGATTTATCGTGTGCTATAGTATACCATTTTTTGGTTGATCCGTATCCAGACGTCAAAATTGCCAAAATTATTTGTGTACGTCTGTGAAGACCTTTGCTATGAATCCGGTTGGCCCTCACGGCCAATCCGATCAATCTTCAAGGCCAAATTAGCCTCGGAGCACGCTTACCCCTATTTGGACGATTTTTCGTGTGGTATAGTATACCATTTTTTGGGTGATCCAGATCCCAACGTCAAAACTGCCAAAATTATTTGTGGACGTCCGTGAAGACCTTGGCTATGCATCCGGTTGG
>JABWTJ010001278.1:120071-136214 GCA_016801875.1 Solanum sitiens
CGCATACCCCTATTTCGACGATTTTTCGTGTGCTATAGTATACCATTTTTTGGGTGATCCGTATCCCGACGTCAAAACTGCCAAAATTATTTGTGTACGTCTGTGAAGACCTTTGCTATGAATCCGGTTGTCCCTCACAGCCAATCCGATCAATTTTCAAGGCCAAAATAGCCTCGAGCACGCTTACCCCTATTTGGACGATTTTTCGTGTGCTATAATTTTTTGGGTGATCCAGATCCCAATGTCAAAACTGCCAAAATTATTTGTGGACGTCCGTGAAGACCTTGGCTATGCATCCGGTTTGACCTCACGGCCATTCCAATCCATTTTCAAGGTCAAAATAGCCCCGAAGCGCGCATACCCCTATTTCACCGATTTTTCATGTGCTATAGTATACCATTTTTTGTGGGTTGGGGGGGGTGTGCTGGTGATTCCGTTTTTTATTATCCCGACTGTCCAAATCAAAACTTCAAAACTTGCCAAAAAATTATTTATGAACGTCCCTGTGAAGACCTTTGGATATGCATCTGGTTGTCCCTCCACGGCCCATTCCGGATCCTTTTCAAGTCCAAAATAGCCCGCGAAGCGCTGGTGGGCATACCCTCATTTCGACGATTTTTGGTGTGTGTTTTGCTATTCCCTTTTATCGTATACATTTTTTTTGGGTGATCCGGGATCCCGACGGGTCACAACTTCCACAATTATTGAAAGAAATCCTCGTGAAAAAGACTTGGTTATTGCATCCGGTTGTCCCTTCCACGGCCATCCTGCCCATTTTTTTTTAAAGGTCAAATAGCCCTGAAGCGCGCATACCCCTTCATACCCCTTATTTCGATGATTTTTCGTTTGGTTGTGGTATTCGCATACCATTTTTTTGGGTGATCCAATCCCGACTGTCCAACTGCCAAAATTATTTGTGGACCGTCCGTGAGACCTTGGGCTATGCATTCGGTTGTCCCTCACGGCCATTCCGATCCATTTTCAAGGTCAAAATAACCCCGAAGCGCCCATACCCCTATTTCGATGATTTTTCGTGTGCAATAGTATACCAATTTTTGGGTGATCCGGATTCCGACGTCAAAACTTCCAAAATTATTGAAGGACGTCCGTGAAGACCTTGTCTATGCATCCGGTTGGCCCTAACGGCCATTCCGATCCATTTTCAAGGTCAAAATAGCCCCGAAGCGCGCATACCCCTATTTCGACGATTTTTCGTGTGCTATAATATACCATTTTGGGTAATCCTGATCCCGATGTCAAAACTTCCAAAATTATTTGTGGACGTCCGTGAAGACCTTGGCTATGCATCCGGTTGTCCCTCATGGCCATTCCGATCCATTTTCAAGGTCAAAATAGCCCTGAAGCGCGCATACCCCTATTTCGATGATTTTTGGTGTGCTATAGTATACCATTTTTTGGGTGATCCGGATCCCAATGTCAAAATGGCCAAAATTATTTGTGGATGTCTGTGAAGACCTTGGCTATGCATCTGGTTGGACCTCACGGCCATTCCGATCCATTTTCAAGGTCAAAATAGCCCCGAAGCACGCATACCCCTATTTCGACGATTTTTCATGTGCTATAGGATACCATTTTTTGGGTGATCCGGATCCCGATGTCAAAACTGCCAAAATTATTTGTGGACATCCGTGAAGACCTTGGCTATGCATACGGTTGGCCCTCACGGCCATTCCGATCCATTTTCAAGGTCAAAATAGCCCTGAAGCGCGCATACCCCTATTTCGATGATTTTTCGTATGCTATAGTATACCATTTTTTGGGTGATCCGTATCATGACGTCAAAACTGCCAAAATTATTTGTGGACTCCGTGAAGACCTTGTCTATGCATCCGGTTGTCCATCACGGCCATTCCGATCCATTTTCAAGGTCAAAATAGCCCTGAAGCGCGCATATCCCTATTTCAACGATTTTTCGTGTGCTATAGTATACCATTTTTTGGGCGATCCGGATCCTGATGTCAAAACTGCCAAAATTATTTATGGACGTCTGTGAAGACCTTGTCTATGCATCCGATTGGCCCTCACGGCCATTCCGATCTATTTTCAAGGTCAAAATAGCCCTGAAGCTCGCATACCCCTATTTTGACGATTTTTCGTGTGCTATAGTATACCATTTTTTAGTGATCCGGATCCCAACATCAAAATGGCCAAAACTATTTGTGGATGTCCGTAAAGACCTTGGCTATGCATCTGGTTGGACCTCACGGCCATTCCGACCCATTTTCAAGGTCAAAATAGCCCCGAAGCACGCATACCCCTATTTCGACGATTTTTCAGGTGCTATAGGATACCATTTTTTGGGTGATCCGGATCCCGACGTCAAAACCGCCAAAATTATTTGTGGACGTCCGTGAAGACCTTGTATATGCATCATGTTGGCCCTCACGGCCATTCCGATCCATTTTCAAGGTCAAAATAGCCCCGAAGCGCGTATACCTCTATTTTGATGATTTTTCGTGTGCTATAGTATACCATTTTTTGGGTGATCCGTATCCCGACGTCAAAACTGCCAAAATTATTTGTGGACGTCCGTGAAGACCTTGGCTATGCATTCGGTTGGCCCTCACGGCCATTCCTATCTATTTTCAAGGTCAAAATAGCCCTGAAGCGCGCATACCTCTATTTCGACAATTTTTCGTGTGCTATGGTATACCATTTTTTGGGTGATCCGTATCCCGACGTCAAAACTGCCAAAAATATTTTTGGACGTCCGTGAAGACCTTGGTTATGCATCTGGTTGGTCCTCACGGCCATTCTGATCCATTTTTAAGGTCAAAATAGCCCCGAAGCGCGCATACACCTATTTCGATGATTTTTCATGTGCTATAGTATACCATTTTTTGGGTGATCCGAATCCCGACGTCAAAACTACCAAAATTATTTTTGGACGTCCGTGAAGACCTTGGCTATGCATCCGGTTGGCCCTCACAGCCATTCCGATCCATTTTTGTGAGACCTTGAAAATAGCTTAAGTGCTCTAGAGTCTAACATGTTGGTCTTAGTGTTCTAAGGTCCTAAATGTGTTTAATATGTGGTATATAGGCAGTAACTAAAGTATTAGGGGTGTTGGAAGTCAAACGTCAAGGGATGACTAAGACGTTTGACTACTAAGTCTCCTAAATGTCTAAAATGTGGTTCTATATGTTTATGTGTGTTTCATGGTGTTTTAAGGTTCTAAATAGAGTTATTATAGCATGTATTGGCAGTGGTTAAAGTTTCGTGAAGTTTGGAGTTCAAACGACCAAGAACGTCCAAGGCATTCGAAAGATGTGCCTTGAGTCGACCTTGTACGTCTAGGCGAGTTTCGTCGAGTTTTATGTGTTCGTTTTGGTTGAAATTCATGTGATAGGTGTTAAACTCATATATGGTCATTTTTAGGTTGGAAAAGTCCTGGAAATTATCCCCAAGGACCATCAAAGGGTCCTTGAGGAAAGGACCCAAAATCTGTTGGCAGACTGTCCCAGACAGCCTTTGCGACGGAGCTTGTGACAGCCAGTCATGGCTGTGACGCCCCGTCACAAGGGTTCCGTCGTGGGGGCCTTGTCCAAGGGTGTAGGGGGGACCCTTGGCAAGCCATAGGATCTGGATATGGAGGTCCATGACGGACCGTTTCACCCGTGACGGTCCGTCACAGGCAGGTCGTCACAAGCAAGTTCCTGCGCAGATTTTTCTGCCAAGTTAGGGGTGAACTTGTAAATTCACCCCATGACTAAATAAGAGTGTGGACGGTTTATTAAGGGATATTTGGGTATTTTAAAGGAGTATTTAAGTGTTTAACACTTAGGGAAATTCATTCTCCCAAAACAAAACCCCAAAGTCCCTTAGAAACCCCCAAACACTCCCTTTGGAGTCCAAATTGATGAACAGCTTGGTGTGGCATTTTTGAGTGGAAATTCTTCATCAAAGTGAAGTATTATCATCCTTAAGGTATGGCTTTTGATCCTTGAAACTCGTTTCATCAAGGATCCCAACTTTCAAAGATGTTTTCAAAGCTTTCTAAAGAGATTTGTCCTATTTCGGGATTTCTACCATGGGTTCTTGCATAAATGATTTCTAAACATTGAATTATGATCTAATTGATATTGTATTTATGATTTCAACATAAATTACCTATGAACCCATGTGAGTTGATGAACCCTAGTTTTGACTACTTATTGGGTTACTTGATATTAAGCTTATGTTGATGAATTGTTGTGTAGTTTCTTATGGGCTTTCTAATGATATAAGAATTGTGTTCAATTGATATGTAATTTATATTATATTGTTAAACCTAGATTGAATTGATGTAGATTCTTTGAGTTTTATGGTTTATACTTTGAGTTGTTGTTCATGGCCATGGTAAGGGCCTTGTGATGTTAAATTGGTTGATTTGGCATTGAATTGAGGTGTGGACATGGGGATGAAGGTATGCTGCCCCGTTTTCTTTAATTTGATATTAATTATACTTTGATTCTATTGTGATTGGTATGGTCCACTTATGGTGGCGGTGTTATGTGTTTAGTTTGCAATTGATGTGGCCTTGTCGGCGTTACTTTATGCAATATGATGATCATGGCCTTGTCGGCATTACTTGAAGTATATGATGATTATGTGATGTATGATAATGTCTATCTATATGTGAAAGTATATGTGTTCTTATATGAAGTTATGTTAGGTTATAAGATGTTATTCCTAAGTACTTCTAGAATGACTTATATTGTATGTTAAAGTGAAATATGGGGTGTCTTGTTTAGGTAGACTTATGTCCCTTGCTTGATGCTTTTATGAATGTTATTATGTGATGATTTGACTTAGTATGTTAAGAGTCTTGAATAATATAAGTAAGACCTTGATGATAAGAAGGTCAATGTTATGTGAAACCTTGTACTTAGTGGCAAGGTGATGAATTGTGAAGTAGTTAGCCGTAATGGTATCCTTCATGTTATGAGTGATGGACTTAGGGATGGTTGGCTGGAACGGCATCATATCATACCTTAGGAAAGTCGCGATGAGCTTCTTGTCGCTAAAGTGAGATATGCCCTAGTGGAACTTGCTTTGGTAGGGTGAATGTAAAGGAGGTCGTGAACTAGATAAGGACCTATTTATGTGAACCATAATGTGAACTAATCTATGAGAACAAAGGCTAGCACCGAGTGAGTATGGTAAGGGAAGTAATTCTAGTGAAGCACGAGACTAGATTGCAAAGAAACCCTTCATATTCCTTAACCATGTGCCTACATGGGATGTGTCCAAGTTCTACCATTGGCAAGTAGAACAACCTCATCGAAGTAGGATAGAACTTCGAATTTCATGTTTTGCTATCATGGTCTATGTTGGTTATTGCCTATTCTCATCATGTGGAATACCTTTTAGCATTAGATAAGTTTATGAGGTTTAGGTGGTGGTATGGGACGCTATCTAGACATTTCACAATAGACTTTGAAGGTGTTATGTGGAGTTCCTAGGTCTTGTCCAAAGACCATTATGTGATCCATTATGTGAGTGTCTTATGTGATGATTTATGTGAGTGTCTTATATGATGTATGAGTCTTAATGAACTAATGACCTATGTTAGTAACTATGCAAATGGTTGAGTACCTAATCTAAAGCGACTTAAGCATTCCTTAGCTCAAGTGTGAGGAGGACATGAAAGGATGGTCTCTTCATGTCTTATCTTTGGAAGTCTTGAGGATGACTCTAGTTAGGGAAGTTGGTTAATCTTGTTGACATGATCTAAACCTTAGGAAGTCTTAAGGACTATTTAGGTAATCTTTGAGAGGTCATTGCACTATGGAAATATCTTCTTGATTTACTTAAGTAGGTCTTTTGATAGGCTTTGGAAGGAGAATGTCTTCTAATTTAAGTGATGGTGTGTTTAGTGAGAATGATTCTATATAAGGTAGTCAATAGGATCTCTTGTGTGTGTGTGAAAGGGATTGTATGGGCGGTCGCTCCACACTTACTCAAGTGAGACTTAGAATCACCTTTGGTAGAGGAATTTTACATAGATGGTTAAGGTTGTTTTCTAAGTGTGTATGTGACTCATCGTAGGTAATCTTAAGGGTCGTTTAGGCACATCTAGAGAGGGTGTATGGGCGGTCTCTCTTTGTGTGACTTAAGTGAATCTTAGGATGACTTTAAGTGAGGGAATTACATGCTAGGAAGACTTAGGGTGAAGGTTTGGACTTCACTGTAACAGTGAAGGGACTTCACTGTACAGTGAAGTGAGCTCACTGTAAAGTGGGTTCCTTTAAATGTTATTTTTGGTTTAATGTTATCTTATATGTTTCTTAATTGATAAATGATGTTCTTACGTTCAAACTATGATTTCTAAATGAAAAGATGCATATTTCCAATAAAGTCCGTTTTCATGATTTTTATGCATATAGCCATACTTAGTACGTGTGGTTGTACTAATTCCATGCTTTATTTTCTATCTATAGTCCTTGGTAGGTAAGGGAGGTTGGAGAAGAAGACTTGGGCATTAGAAGAATCGTCCGAGTAGAAGATTTCAAGTATGTCCTCATTGTTTCGAGGGCATATATGTCGTTTTATGTTTCTTTTATGAAATATTGTACAAGACTATGTTATTTATATTTTTCGTATTAAAGTACTCTTGTGTCGTAAGTTGATGAGATTGAGACTTAGTATTTCTATATGAAAGAGTTTTAAAGACTATTTTATGTTTTAGTGAAAAGTTTTAATTCCGCACTACTTTTCATTATGTATATGCGATGAATGATATGAATGAGGCTTGTCTTACAACTCTGAGAGTTCGACGACGCCGGTCGCAATCCAAGATTGCACCCTATCTTCTAGGGTATGGTCTCGGGTTGTGACAAAGTTGGTATCAGAGCATAGGTTGGTGAAAGTAGTATTAGGTATCAAAAAGTCTCATCAAGTCACGTCTAGTAGAGTCTTGACCATCGGTGTGAGTCGCGACACATCTATGGGCGAGAGGCTATAGGACGATAGAGTTTCCCTTCTTTTCTACTCCTATATCGTGCGGTAGAGTAAATGTTATGATTATCCTTCTTATTAGTTTCCTTGTGAATACTAGAAGGATGGCCGCTAGAAGGATGGAAGAGGAAAGGGTGAATGAGGAAGTTCTTCCTCAAGTTGAGCAAGTTGCTCAAGGTGAGCAAGGTGTCCAAGATGGGCAAGGTGATGATGTGCCTCCCCAAGGTGATCATGTTCCTAATGTGGATGGAGGTAATGAGGTACCGGAGTTTTCTAATAGGGTGATTGGAGAGGCTTTGAGGGCTTTGGATCAAGCCGTGACTACTCAAATTAATTTGAGTATGGTGCCTAGGGTGATGGAGAGCACTATGACTTCTAGGTTGAGAGACTTAGTGAGGGAAGAATGCTATGCGACTATACTACGTGATAATGTGGCCTTATCTAGACACTTGATGTATGCACAATCATGTGAAGAATCTAATCTTGGGAGGAAGTCTAGTATCTTGAAGAGGGGTGTTGCTAGTAACCAAGTGCAACCTAGGTTCAAAAAGAGGGTTCAAACTCAAGATGGACCTAGAGTTCCTAAGAAGAAGTTTGAGAAAGGAGGTGGTTCTAAGGATGGTAAGCCTACTTGTGCCAATTGTGGCAAAGGTCACTATGGTGAGTGCTTATTGGGTACCGAAAATTGTTTTGGTTGTGGTAAGGGAGGAAATAAGGCTAGAGATTGTCCTATGATTGCTTCTAGGAAGAAGGACAAGAGGGTTGAGCCTAGTGTTCCAAAGGATGATGCTCCAACTAAGAGGCGTTTCTATGCACTCCGAACTAGAATTGAGAAGTCGGGAGATGGTGATGATGATGTTGGTAAGTTCTTGTTTCCCTTTTAGATAATATGAGTTCCTTCTAAGTGGGGGAGTATGGTTTGTAGATGGGATAGAAGTTTCTTGAATTGTTGCATGTGCATGATGTTTATGAGTTTTGTTGAAATTGAATTTTTATTTACTTCTTGCATTGGGTATTTAGGAAGATTTGAGCATGTAGTATGATGTATTTACATGATGTTATCTTGCATTCTAGCATGTCTATATAAAGAATTGCCTAAAAATTGCATTTTTGGAAAAGTTGCTAAAATCACTGTTTCTTTAATGAACTGCTCACTGTGCAATTTTGGTAAAAATGACTAATTGATTCTTTGGTCTAAAATTCTTGTTATGTGGTTAGATCTGATGTATATGAGTAAGATGTTGAATAAAAAATGAGTTTTTGCTATTTGGATTGAAGCATGTGAGTTTTGTAGCATAACGAGTTATAGAATTGTCTTCTAGTTTCTTGTTGTGTTGTGAATCTCTAGATTATGTGAAATTGATGATTTCTTCTTAAATATGTGT
The DNA here is from genome assembly GCA_016801875.1 of Solanum sitiens. Taxonomy (NCBI): domain Eukaryota; kingdom Viridiplantae; phylum Streptophyta; class Magnoliopsida; order Solanales; family Solanaceae; genus Solanum; species Solanum sitiens. The sequence continues at coordinate 128,417 of JABWTJ010001278.1, forward strand.
TGTATGGTTTGGTTATGTGCTGCTAGTTGAATCTCTAATCTTGGAAGTGTTCGGAGAGTGGCAAGTGTCATTCGAGGACGAATGTTGTCCAAGTAGTGGAGATTGTGAGACCTTGAAAATAGCTTAAGTGCTCTAGAGTCTAACATGTTGGTCTTAGTGTTCTAAAGTCCTAAATGTGTTTAATATGTGGTATATAGGCAGTAGCTAAAGTATTAGGGGTGTTGGAAGTCAAACGTCAAGGGATGACTAAGACGTTTGACGACTAAGTCTCCTAAATGTCTAAAATGTGGTTCTATATGTTTATGTGTGTTTCATGGTGTTTTAAGGTTCTAAATAGAGATATTATAGCATGTATAGGCAGTGGTTAAAGTTTCGTGAAGTTTGGAGTTCAAACGACCAAGAACGTCCAAGGCATTCGAAAGATGTGCCTTGAGTCGACCTTGTACGTCTAGGCGAGTTTCGTCGAGTTTTATGTGTTCGTTTTGGTTGCAATTCATGTGATAGGTGTTAAACTCATATATGGTCATTTTTAGGTTGGAAAAGTCCTGGAAATTATCCCCAAGGACCATCAAAGGGTCCTTGAGGAAAGGACCCAAAATCTGTTGGCAGACTGTCCCAGACAGCCTTTGCGACGGAGCTTGTGACGGCCTGTCATGGCTGTGACGCCCCGTCACAAGGGTTCCGTCGTGGGGGAATTGTCCAAGGGTGTAGGGGGGACCCTTGGCAAGCCATAGGATCTGCATATGGAGGTCCATGACGGACCGTTTCATCCATGACGGTCCGTCACAGGCAGGTCGTCACAAGCAAATTCCTGCGCAGATTTTTCTGCCAAGTTAGGGGTGAACTTGTAAATTCACCCCATGACTAAATAAGAGTGTGGACGGTTTATTAAGGGATATTTGGGTATTTTAAAGGAGTATTTAAGTGTTTAACACTTAGGGAAATTCATTCTCCCAAAACAAAACCCCAAAGTCCCTTAGAAACCCCCACACACTCCCTTTGGAGTCCAAATTGAAGAACAGCTTGGTGTGGCATTTTTGAGTGGAAATTCTTCATAAAATTGAAGTATTATCATCCTTAAGGTATGGCTTTTGATCCTTGAAACTCGTTTCATCAAGGAGCCCAACTTTCAAAGATGTTTTCAAAGCTTTCTAAAGAGATTTGTCCTATTTCGGGATTTCTACCATGGGTTCTTGCATAAATGATTTCTAAACATTGAATTATGATCTAATTGATATTGTATTTATGATTTCAACATAAATTACCTATGAACCCATGTGAGTTGATGAACCCTAGTTTTGACTACTTATTGGGTTACTTGATATTAAGCTTATGTTGATGAATTGTTGTGTAGTTTCTTATGGGCTTTCTAATGATATAAGAATTGTGTTCAATTGATATGTAATTGATATTATATTGTTAAACCTAGATTGAATTGATGTAGATTCATTGAGTTTTATGGTTTATACTTTGAGTTGTTGTTCATGGCCATGGTAAGGGCCTTGTGATGTTAAATTGGTTGATTTGGCATTGAATTGAGGTGTGGACATGGGGATGAAGGTATGCTGCCCCGTTTTCTTTAATTTGATATTAATTATACTTTGATTCTATTGTGATTGGTATGGTCCACTTATGGTGGCGGTGTTATGTGTTTAGTTTGCAATTGATGTGGCCTTGTCGGCGTTACTTTATGCAATATGATGATCATGGCCTTGTCGGCATTACTTGAAGTATATGATGATTATGTGATGTATGATAATGTCTATCTATATGTGAAAGTATATGTGTTCTTATATGAAGTTATGTTAGGTTATAAGATGTTATTCCTAAGTACTTCTAGAATGACTTATATTGTATGTTAAAGTGAAATATGGGGTGTCTTGTTTAGGTAGACTTATGTCCCTTGCTTGATGCTTTTATGAATGTTATTATGTGATGATTTGACTTAGTATGTTAAGAGTCTTGAATAATATAAGTAATACCTTGATGATAAGAAGGTCAATGTTATGTGGAACCTTGTACTTAGTGGCAAGGTGATGAATTGTGAAGTAGTTAGCCGTAATGGTATCCTTCATGTTATGAGTGATGGACTTAGGGATGGTTGGCTGGAACGGCATCATATCATACCTTAGGAAAGTCGCGATGAGCTTCTTGTCGCTAAAGTGAGATATGCCCTAGTGGAACTTGCTTTGGTAGGGTGAATGTAAAGGAGGTCGTGAACTAGATAAGGACCTATTTATGTGAACCTTAATGTGAACTAATCTATGAGAACAAAGGCTAGCACCGAGTGAGTATGGTAAGGGAAGTAATTCTAGTGAAGCACGAGACTAGATTGCAAAGAAACCCTTCATATTCCTTAACCATGTGCCTACATGGGATGTGTCCAAGTTCTACCATTGGCAAGTAGAACAACCTCATCGAAGTAGGATAGAACTTCGAATTCCATGTTTTGCTATCATGGTCTATGTCGGTTATTGCCTATTCTCATCATGTGGAATACCTTTTAGCATTAGATAAGTTTATGAGGTTTAGGTGGTGGTATGGGACGCTATCTAGACATTTCACAATAGACTTTGAAGGTGTTAGTGGAGTTCCTAGGTCTTGTCCAAAGACCATTATGTGATCCATTATGTGAGTGTCTTATGTGATGATTTATGTGAGTGTCTTATATGATGTATGAGTCTTAATGAACTAATGACCTATGTTAGTAACTATGCAAATGGTTGAGTACCTAATCTAAAGCGACTTAAGCATTCCTTAGCTCAAGTGTGAGGAGGACATGAAAGGATGGTCGCTTCATGTCTTATCTTTGGAAGTCTTGAGGATGACTCTAGTTAGGGAAGTTGGTTAATCTTGTTGACATGATCTAAACCTTAGGAAGTCTTAAGGACTATTTAGGTAATCTTTGAGAGGTCATTGCACTATGGAAATATCTTCTTGATTTACTTAAGTAGGTCTTTTGATAGGCTTTGGAAGGAGAATGTCTTCTAATTTAAGTGATGGTGTGTTTAGTGAGAATGATTCTATATAAGGTAGTCTATAGGATCTCTTGTGTGTGTGTGAAGGGGATTGTATGGGCGGTCGCTCCACACTTACTCAAGTCAGACTTAGAATCACCTTTGGTAGAGGAATTTTACATAGATGGTTAAGGTTGTTTTCTAAGTGTGTATGTGACTCATCGTAGGTAATCTTAAGGGTCGTTTAGGCACATCTAGAGAGGGTGTACGGGCGGTCTCTCTTTGTGTGACTTAAGTGAATCTTAGGATGACTTTAAGTGAGGGAATTACATGCTAGGAAGACTTAGGGTGAAGGTTTGGACTTCACTGTAACAGTGAAGGGACTTCACTGTACAGTGAAGTGAGCTCACTGTAAAGTGGGTTCCTTTAAATGTTATTTTTGGTTTAATGTTATCTTATGTGTTTCTTAATTGATAAATGATGTTCTTACGTTCAAACTATGATTTCTAAATGAAAAGATGCATATTTCCAATAAAGTCCGTTTTCATGATTTTTATGCATATAGCCATACTTAGTACATGTGGTTGTACTAATTCCATGCTTTATTTTCTATCTATAGTCCTTGGTAGGTAAGGGAGCTTGGAGAAGAAGACTTGGGCATTAGAAGAATCGTCCGAGTAGAAGATTTCAAGTATGTCCTCATTGTTTCGAGGGCATATATGTCGTTTTATGTTTCTTTTATGAAATATTGTACAAGACTATGTTATTTATATTTTTCATATTAAAGTACTCTTGTGTCGTAAGTTGATGAGATTGAGACTTAGTATTTCTATATGAAAGAGTTTTAAAGACTATTTTATGTTTTAGTGAAAAGTTTTAATTCCGCACTACTTTTCATTATGTATATGCGATGAATGATATGAATGAGGCTTGTCTTACAACTCTGAGAGTTCGACGACGCCGGTCGCAATCCAAGATTGCACCCTATCTTCTAGGGTATGGTCTCGGGTTGTGACAATTTTCAAGGTCAAAATAGCTCTGAAGAGCGCATACCTCTATTTCGACAATTTTTCGTGTGCTATAGTATACCATTTTTTGGGTGATCCGGATCCCAGCGTCAAAACTGCCAAAATTATTTGTGGACGTCCGTGAAATCCTTGGCTATGCATCCGGTTGGCCCTCACGGCCATTCCAATCCTTTTTCAAGGTCAAAATAGCCCCGAAGCACGCATAACCCTATTTCGACGATTTTTCGTGTGCTATAGTATACCATTTTTTGGGTGATCCGGATCCCAACGTCAAAACTTCAAAAATTATTTGTGGACATCCGTGAAGACCTTGGATATGCATCTGGTTGGCCCTCACGGCCATTCCAATCCATTTTCAAGGTCAAAATAGCCCTGAAGCGCGCATACCCCTATTTCGACGATTTTTCGTCTGCTATAGTATACCATTTTTTGGGTGATCCGGATCCCGATGTCAAAACTGCCAAAATTATTTGTGGACGTCCATGAAGACCTTGGCTATGCATTTGGTTGGCCCTCATGGCCATTCCGATCCATTTTCAAGGTCAAAATAGCCCCGAAGCGCGCATACCCTTATTTCGACGATTTTTCGTGTGCTATAGGATACCATTTTTTGGGTGATCCGGATCCCGACGTCAAAACTGCCAAAATTATTTGTGGACGTCCGTGAAGACCTTGGCTATGCATCCAGTTGTCCCTCACGGCTATTCCAATCCATTTTCAAGGTCAAAATAGCCCTGAAGCGCGTATACCCCTATTTCGACGATTTTTCGTGTTCTATAGTATACCATTTTTTGGGTGATCCGTATCCCGACGTCAAAACTGCCAAAATTATTTGTGGACTCCGTGAAGACCTTGGCTATGCATCCGGTTGTCCATCACGGCCATTCCGATCCATTTTCAAGGTCAAAATAGCCCTGAAGCGCGCATACCCCTATTTCGACGATTTTTCGTGTGCTATAGTATACCATTTTTTGGGTGATCCGGATCCCAACGTCAAAATGGCCAAATTTATTTGTGGACGTCCGTGAATACCTTGGCTATGCATCCGGTTAGACCTCACGGCCATTCCGATCCATTTTCAAGGTCAAAATAGCCCCGAAGCGCGCATACCCCTATTTTAACGATTTTTCGTATGCTATAGTATACCATTTTTTGGATGATCCGGATCCCGACGTCAAAACTTCCAAAATTATTGAAGAACGTCCGTGAAGACCTTGGCTATGCATCCGGTTGGCCCTCACGGCCATTCCGATCCATTTTCAAGGTCAAAATAGCCCTGAAGCGCGCATACCCCTATTTCGATGATTTTTTGTGTGCTATAGTATACCATTTTTTGGGTGATCCGTATCTCGATGTCAAAGCTGCCAAAATTATTTGTGTACGTCTGTGAAGACCTTTGCTATGAATCCGGTTGGCCCTCATGGCCAATCCTATCAATTTTCAAGGCCAAAATAGCCTCGGAGCACGCTTACCCCTATTTGGACGATTTTTCGTGTGCTATAGTATACCATTTTTTGGGTGATCCAGATCCCAACGTCAAAACTGCCAAACTTATTTGTCGACTTCCGTGAAGACCTTGGCTATGCATCCGGTTGGACCTCACGGCCATTCCGATCCATTTTCAAGGTCAAAATAGCCCCGAAGCGCGCATACCCCTATTTCGACGATTTTTCGTGTGCTATAGTATACCATTTTTTGGGTGATCCTGATCCCGATGTTAAAACTTCCAAAATTATTTGTGGACGTCCGTGAAGACCTTGGCTATGCATCCGGTTGTCCCTCACGGCCATTCCGATCCATTTTCAAGGTCAAAATAGCCCCGAAGCGCGCATACCCCTATTTCGACGATTTTTCGTGTGCTATAGTATACCATTTTAAGTGATCCTGATCCCGACGTCAAAACTGCCAAAATTATTTGTGGACGTCCGTGAAGACCTTGGCTATGCATCCGGTTGTCCCTCACGGCCATTCCGATCCATTTTCAAGGTCAAAATAACCCTGAAGCGCGCATACCCCTATTTCGATGATTTTTCGTGTGCTATAGTATACCATTTTTTGGGTGATCCGGATCACAACGTCAAAATGGCTAAAATTATTTGTGGATGTCCGTGAAGACCTTGGCTATGCATCTGGTTGGACCTCACGGCCATTCCGATCCATTTTCAAGGTCAAAATAGCCCCGAAGCACGCATAACCCTATTTCGATGATTTTTCATGTGCTATAGGATACCATTTTTTGGGTGATCCGGATCCCGACGTCAAAACTGCCAAAGTTATTTGTGGACGTCCGTGAAGACCTTGGCTATGCATCCGGTTGGCCCTCACGGCCATTCCGATCCATTTTCAAGGTCAAAATAGCGCTGAAGCGCGCATACCCCTATTTCAACGATTTTTCGTGTGCTATAGTATACCATTTTTTGGGCAATCCGGATCCCGACGTCAAAACTGCCAAAATTATTTGTGGACTCCGTGAAGACCTTGGCTATGCATCCGGTTGTCCATCACGGCCATTCCGATCCATTTTCAAGGTCAAAATAGCCCTGAAGCGCGCATACCCCTATTTCGACGATTTTTCGTGTGCTATAGTATACCATTTTTTGGGCGATCCGGATATCGACATCAAAACTTCCAAAATTATTTATGGACGTCCGTGAAGACCTTGTCTATGCATCCGATTGGCCCTCACGTCCATTCCGATCCATTTTCAAGGTCAAAATAGCCCTGAAGCTCGCATACCCCTATTTAAATGATTTTTCGTGTGCTATAGGATACCATTTTTTGGGTGATCCGGATCCCAACGTCAAAATGGCTAAAATTATTTGTGGATGTCCGTGAAGACCTTGGATAAGTATCTGGTTGGACCTCACGGCCATTCCGATCCATTTTCAAGGTCAAAATAGCCCCGAAGCATGCATACCCCTATTTCGACGATTTTTCGTGTGCTATAGGATACCATTTTTTGGGTGATCCGGATCCCGACGTCAAAACCGCCCAAATTATTTGTGGACGTACGTGAAGACCTTGTATATGCATCCTGTTGGCCCTCACGGCCATTCCGATCCATTTTCAAGGTCAAAATAGCCCCGAAGCGCGCATACCTCTATTTTGATGATTTTTCGTGTGCTATAGTATACCATTTTTTGGGTGATCCGGATCCCGACGTCAAAACTGCCAAAATTATTTGTGGACGTACGTGAAGACCTTGGCTATGCATTCGGTTGGCCCTCACGGCCATTCCGATCTATTTTCAATGTCAAAATAGCCCTGAAGCGCGCATACCTCTATTTCGACAATTTTTTGTGTGCTATAGTATACCATTTTTTGGGTGATCCGTATCCCGACGTCAAAACTGCCAAAAATATTTTTGGACGTCTGTGAAGACCTTGGTTATGCATCTGGTTGGTCCTCACGGCCATTCTGATCCATTTTCAAGGTCAAAATAGCCCCGAAGCGCGCATACACCTATTTTGACGATTTTTCGTGTGCTATAGTATACCATTTTTTGGGTGATCCGAATCCCGACGTCAAAATTGCCAAAATTATTTGTGGACGTCTGTGAAGACCTTGGCTATGCATCTGGTTGGCCCTCACGGCCATTTCGATTGATTTTCAAGGTCAAAATAGCCCCGAAGCGCGCATACCCCTATTTCGACGATTTTTCGTGTGCTATAGTATACCATTTTTTGGGTGATCCGGATCCCGACGTCAAAACTTTCAAAATTATTGAAGGACGTCCGTGAAGACCTTGGCTATGCATCCGGTTGGCCCTCACGGCCATTCCGATCCATTTTCAAGGTCAAAATAGCCCTGAAG
>JABWTJ010001278.1:136382-152577 GCA_016801875.1 Solanum sitiens
GAAGCGCGCATACCCCTATTTCGACGATTTTTCGTGTGCTATAGTATACCATTATTTGGGTGATCCGAATCCCGACGTCAAAACTTCCAAAATTATTTGTGGACGTCCGTGAAGACCTTGGCTATGTATCCGGTTGTCCCTCATGGCCATTCCGATCCATTTTCAAGGTCAAAATAGCCCTGAAGCGCGCATACCCCTATTTCAATGATTTTTCGTGTGCTATAGTATACCATTTTTTGGGTGATCCGCCCTGAAGCGCGCATACCCCTATTTCAATGATTTTTCGTGTGCTATAGTATACCATTTTTTGGGTGATCCGGATCCCGATGTCAAAACTGCCAAAATTATTTGTGGACGTCCGTGAAGACTTTGGCTATGCATCTGGTTGTCCCTCACGGCCATTCCGATCCATTTTCAAGGCCAAAATAACCCCGAAGCGCGCATACCCCTGTTTCGATGATTTTTCGTGTGCTTAAGTATACCATTTTTTGTGTGATCCGGATCCCGACGTCAAAACTACAAAAAGTATTTGTGGACGTATGTGAAGACCTTGTCTATGCATCCGGTTGGACCTCACGGCCATTCCGATCCATTTTCAAGGTCAAAATAGCCCTGAAGCGCGCATACCCCAATTTCGATGATTTTTCGTGTGCTATAGTATATCATTTTTTGAGCGATCCGGATCCCGACTTCAAAACTGCCAAAATTATTTATGGACGTCCGTGAAGACCTTGTCTATGCATCCGATTGGCCCTCACGGCCATTCCGATCCATTTTCAAGGTCAAAATAGCCTTGAAACGCGCATACCCCTATTTCGACGATTTTTCGTGTGCTATAGTATACCATTTTTTTGGTGATCCGGATCCCAACGTCTAAACTGCCAAAATTATTTGTGGACGTCCGTGAAGACCTTGGCTATGCATCCGGTTGGACCTCACGGCCATTCCGATCCATTTTCAAGGTCAAAATAGCCCTACAGCGCGCATACCCCTATTTCGACGATTTTTCGTGTGCTATAGTATACCATTTTTTGGGTGATCCGTATTCCGACGTCAAAACTGCCAAAATTATTTTTGGACGTCTGTGAAGACCTTGGCTATGCATCCGGTTGGCCCTAACGGCCATTCTGATCCATTTTCAAAGTCAAAGTAGCCCCGAAGCGCGCATACCCCTATTTCGATGATTTTTTGTGTGCTATATATACCATTTTTTGGGTGATCCGGATCCCGACGTAAAAACTGCCAAAATTATTTGTGGACGTTTGTGAAGACCTTGGCTATGCATCCGGTTGGCTCTCATGGCCATTCCGATCCATTTTCAAGGTCAAAATAGCCCTGAAGTGCGCATACCCCTATTTCGACTATTGTTCGTGTGCTATAGTATACCATTTTTTGGGTGATCCGTATCCCGACGTCAAAACTGCCAAAATTATTTGTGGACGTCCGTGAAGACCTTGGCTATGCATCCGGTTGGCCCTCACGGCCATTCCAATCTATTTTCAAGGTCAAAAAATAACCCCGAAGCGCCCATACCCCTATTTCGACGATTTTTCGTGTGCTATAGTATACCATTTTTTGGGTGATCCGAATCCCAATGTCAAAACTTCCAAAATTATTGAAGGACGTCCGTGAAGACCTTGGCTATGCATCCGGTTGGCCCTCACGGCCATTCCGATCCATTTTCAAGGTCAAAATAGCCCTGAAGCGCGCATACCCCTATTTCGATGATTTTTCGTGTGCTATAGTATACCATTTTTTGGGTGATCCGGATCCCGACGTCAAAACTGCCAAAATTATTTGTGGACGTCTGTGAAGACCTTGTCTATGCATCTGGTTGTCCCTCACAGCCATTCCGATCCATTTTCAAGGTCAAAATAACCCCGAAGCGCGCATACCCCTGTTTCGATGATTTTTCGTGTGCTTAAGTATACCATTTTTTGAGTGATCCGGATCCCAACGTCAAAACTGCAAAAAGTATTTGTGGACGTCTGTGAAGACCTTGTCTATGCATCCGGTTGAACCTCACCGCCATTCCGATCCATTTTCAAGGTCAAAATAGCCCTGAAGCGCGCATACCCCTATTTCGACGATTTTTCGTGTGCTATAGTATACCATTTTTTGGGCGATCCGTATCCCGACGTCAAAACTGCCAAAATTATTTATGGACGTCCGTGAAGACCTTGGATATGCATCCGGTTGTCCCTCACGGCCATTCCGATCCATTTTCAAGGTCAAAATAGCCTTGAAACACGCATACCCCTATTTCGACGATTTTTCGTGTGCTATAGTATACCATTTTTTGTGTGATCCGGATACTAACGTCAAAACTGCCAAAAGTATTTGTGGACGTCCGTGAAGACCTTGGCTATGCATCCGGTTGGACCTCACGGCCATTCCGATCCATTTTCAAGGTCAAAATAGCCCTAAAGCGCGCATACCCCTATTTTGACGATTTTTCGTGTGCTATAGTATACCATTTTTTGGATGATCCGGATCCCGACGTCAAAACTTCCAAAATTATTGAAGAACGTCCGTGAAGACCTTGGCTATGCATCCGGTTGGCCCTCACGGCCATTCCGATCCATTTTCAAGGTCAAAATAGCCCCGAAGCGCGCATACCCCTATTTCAATGATTTTTCGTGTGCTATAGTATACCATTTTTTGAGTGATCCTAATTCGACGTCAAAATTGCCAAAATTATTTGTGGACGTCCGTGAAGACCTTGGCTATGCAGCTGGTTGGACCTCACGGCCATTCCGATTGATTTTCAAGGTCAAAATAGCCCCGAAGCGCGCATACCCATATTTCGACGATTTTTTGTGTGCTTAAGTATACCATTTTTTGAGTGATCCGGATCCCGACGTCAAAACTTCCAAAATTAATGAAGGACGTCCGTGAAGACCTTGGCTATGCATCCGGTTGTCCCTCACGGCCATTCCGATCCATTTTCAAGGTCAAAATAGCCCTGAAGCGCGCATACCCCTATTTCGATGATTTTTCGTGTGCTATAGTATACAATTTTTGGGTGATCCGGATCCCGACGTCAAAACTGCCAAATTTATTTGTGGACGTCCGTGAAGACCTTGGCTATACATCTGGTTGTCCCTCACGGCCATTCCGATCCATTTTCAAGGTCAAAATAACCCCGAAGCGCGCATACCCCTGTTTCGATGATTTTTCGTGTGCTTAAGTATACCATTTTTTGAGTGATCCGGATCCCGACGTCAAAACTGCAAAAAGTATTTGTGGACGTCTGTGAAGACCTTGTCTATGCATCCGGTTAGACCTCACGGCCATTCCGATCCATTTTCAAGGTCAAAATAGCCTCGAAGTGCGCATACCCCTATTTCGATGATTTTTCGTGTGCTATAGTGTACCATTTTTTGTGTGATCCGGATCCCGACGTCAAAACTGCCAAAATTATTTGTGGACGTCCGTGAAGATCTTGGCTATGCATCCGGTTGTCCCTGACGGCCATTCTGATCCATTTTCAAGGTCAAAATAGCCCCGAAGCGCGCATACCCCTATTTGGATGATTTTTCGTGTGCTATAGTATACCATTTTTTGGGTGATCCTGATCCCGATGTCAAAACTTCCAAAATTATTTGTGGACGTCCGTGAAGACCTTGGCTATGCATCCGGTTTTCCCTCACAGCCATTCCGATCCATTTTCAAGGTCAAAATAGCCCCGAAGCGCGCATACCCCTATTTTGACGATTTTTCAAGTGCTATAGTATATCATTTTTTGGGTGATCCTGATCCTGACGTCAAAACTACAAAAATTATTTGTGGACGTCCGTGAAGACCTTGGCTATGCATCCGGTTGTCCCTCACGGCCATTCCGATCCATTTTCAAGGTCAAAATAGTCCTGAAGCGCGCATACCCCTATTTCGATGATTTTTCGTGTGCTATAGTATACCATTTTTCGGGTGATCCGGATCCCAACGTCAAAATGGCCAAAATTATTTGTGGAGGTCCGTGAAGACCTTGGATATGCAGCTGGTTGGACCTCACGGCTATTCCGATCCATTTTTAAGGTCAAAATAGCCCCGAAGCATGCATACCTCTATTTCGACGATTTTTCATGTGCTATAGTATACCATTTTTTGGTTGATTCGGATCCCGACGTCAAAACCGCCAAAATTATTTGTGGACGTCCGTGAAGACCTTGTATATGCATCCTGTTGGCCCTCACGTCCATTCCGATCCATTTTCAAAGTCAAAATAGCCCCGAAGCGCGCATACCTCTATTTTGATGATTTTTCGTGTGCTATAGTATACCATTTTTTGGGTGATCCGGATCCCGACGTCAAAACTGCCAAAATTATTTGTGGACGTCCGTGAAGACCTTGGCTATGCATTCGGTTGGCCCTCACGGCTATTCCGATCTATTTTCAAGGTCAAAATAGCCTTGAAGCGCGCATACCTCTATTTCGACAATTTTTCGTGTGCTATAGTATACCATTTTTTGGGTGATCCGTATCCCGACGTCAAAACTTCCAAAAATATTTTTGGACGTCCGTGAAGACCTTGGCTATGCATCTGGTTGGTCCTCACGGCCATTCTGATCCATTTTCAAGGTCAAAATAGCCCCGAAGCGCGCATACCCGTATTTCGACGATTTTTCATGTGCTATAGTATACCATTTTTTGGGTGATCCGAATCCTGATGTCAAAACTGCCAAATTTATTTGTGGACGTCCGTGAAGACCTTGGCTATGCATCCGGTTGGCCCTCACAGCCATTCTAATCCATTTTCAAGGTCAAAATAGCCCTGAAGAGCGCATACCTCTATTTCAACGATTTTTCGTGTGCTATAGTATACCATTTTTTGGGTGATCCGGATCCCAGCGTCAAAACTGCCAAAATTATTTGTGGACGTCCGCGAAATCCTTGGCTATGCATCCGGTTGGCCCTCACGGCCATTCCAATCCTTTTTCATGGTCAAAATAGCCCCGAAGCGCGCATACCCCTATTTCGACGATTTTTTGTGTGCTATAGTATACCATTTTTTGGGTGATCCGTATCCCGACGTCAAAACTTCTAAAATTATTTGTGGACATCCGTGAAGACCTTGGATATGCATCTGGTTGGACCTCACGGCCATTCCGATCCATTTTCAAGGTCAAAATAGCCCTGAAGCGCGCATACCCCTATTTCGACGATTTTTTGTGTGCTATAGTATACCATATTTTGGGTGATCCGGATCCCGACGTCAAAACTGCAAAAATTATTTGTGGACGTCCGTGAAGACCTTGGCTATACATTTGGTTGGCCCTCACGGCCATTCCGATCCATTTTCAAGGTCAAAATAGCCCCGAAGCGCGCATACCCCTATTTCGACGATTTTTTGTGTGCTATAGTATACCATTTTTTGGGTGATCCGTATCCCGACGTCAAAACTGCCAAAATTATTTGTGGACGTCCGTGAAGACCTTGGCTATGCATCCGGTTGTCCCTCACGGCCATTCCGATCCATTTTCAAGGTCAAAATAGCCTTGAAGCGCGCATACCCCTATTTCGACGATTTTTCGTGTTCTATAGTACATCATTTTTTGGGTGATCCGTATCCCGACGTCAAAACTGCCAAAATTATTTGTGGACTCCGTGAAGACCTTTGCTATGCATCCGGTTGTCCATCACGGCCATTCCGATCCATTTTCAAGGTTAAAAAAGCCCTAAAGCGTGCATACCCCTATTACGACGATTTTTCGTGTGCTATAGTATACCATTTTTTGGGCGATCCGGATCCCGACTTCAAAACTGCCAAAATTATTTATGGACGTCCGTGAAGACCTTTTCTATGCATCCGATTGGCCCTCACGGCCATTCCGATCCATTTTCAAGGTCAAAATAGCCTTGAAACACGCATACCCCTATTTCGACGATTTTTCGTGTGCTATAGTATACCATTTTTTGGGTGATCCGGATCCCAACGTCAAACTGCCAAAATTATATGTGGACGTCCGTGAAGACCTTGGATATGCATCAGGTTGGACCTCACGGCCATTACGATCCATTTTCAAGGTCAAAATAGCCCTAAAACGCGCATACCCCTATTTCGACGATTTTTCGTGTGCTATAGTATACCATTTTTTGGGTGATCTGTATCCCAATGTCAAAACTGCCAAAATTATTTTTGGACGTCCGTGAAGACCTTGGCTATGCATCCGATTGGCCCTAACAGCCATTCTGATCCATTTTCAAGGTCGAAATAGCCCTGAAGCGCGCATACCCCTATTTCGATGATTTTTCGTGTGCTATATATACCATTTTTTGGGTGATCCGGATCCCGACGTCAAAACTGCCAAAATTATTTGTGGACGTTCGTGAAGACCTTGGCTATGCATCCGGTTGGCTCTCATGGCCATTCCGATCCATTTTCAAGGTTAAAATAGTCTCGAAGCGCGCATACCCCTATTTCGATGATTTTTCGTGTGCTATAGTATACCATTTTTTGGGTGATCCGGATCCTGACGTCAAAACTGCCAAATTTATTTGTGGAAGTCCGTGAAGACCTTGGCTATGTATCCGTTTGGCCCTCACGGCCATTCCGATCCATATTAAAGGTTAAAATATCTCCGAAGCGCGCATACCCCTATTTCAACGATTTTTCGTGTGCTATAGTATACCATTTTTTGGGTGATCCTGATTCGACGTCAAAATTGCCAAAATTATTTGTGGACGTCCGTGAAGACCTTGGCTATGCATCTGGTTTGCCCTCACGGCCATTCCGATTGATTTTCAAGGTCGAAATAGCCCCGAAGCGCGCATACCCCTATTTCGATGATTTTTCGTGTGCTATAGTATACCATTTTTTGGGTGATCCGAATCCCGACGTCAAAACTTCCAAAATTATTTGTGGACGTCCGTGAAGACCTTGGCTATTATTCCGGTTGGCCCTCACGGCCATTCCGATCCATTTTCAAGGTCAAAATAACCCCGAAGCGTGCATACCCCTATTTCGATGATTTTTCGTGTGCTTAAGTATACCATTTTTTGAGTAATCAGGATCCCGACGTCAAAACTGCCAAAATTATTTGTGGACGTCTGTGAAGACCTTGTCTATGCATCTGGTTGGACCTCACGGCCATTCCGATCCGTTTTCAAGGTCAAAATAGCCCCGAAGCGCGCATACCCCTATTTCGACGATTTTTCGTGTGCTATAGTGTACCATTTTTTGGGTGATCCGGATCCCGACGTTAAAACTGCCAAAATTATTTGTGGACGTCCGTGAAGACCTTGGCTCTGCATATGGTTGTCCCTCATGGCCATTCCGATCCGTTTTCAAGGTTAAAATAGCCCCAAAGCGCGCATACCCCTATTTCGACGATTTTTTGTGTGCTATAGTATACTATTTTTTGGGTGATCCTGATCCCGATGTCAAAACTTCCAAAATTATTTGTGAACGTCCGTGAAGACCTTAGCTATGCATCCGGTTGGCCCTCACGGCCATTCCGATCCATTTTCAAGGTCAAAATAGCCCCGAAGCACGCATACCCCTATTTCGATGATTTTTCATGTGCTATAGTATACCATTTTTTGGGTGATTCAGATTCCGACGTCAAAACTTCCAAATTTATTTGTGGACGTCCGTGAAGACCTTGGCTATGATTCCGGTTGGCCCTCACGGCCATTCCGATCCATTTTCAAGGTCGAAATAGCTCCGAAGCGCGCATACCCCTATTTCGATTATTTTTCGTGTGCTATAGTATAACATTTTTTGGGTGATCCTGATCCCGATGTCAAAACTGCAAAAATTATTTGTGGACGTCCATGAAGACCTTGGCTATGCATCCGGTTGGCCCTCACGGCCATTCCGATCCATTTTCAAGGTTAAAATAGCCCCAAAGCGCATACCCCTATTTCGACGATTTTTCGTGTGCTATAGTATACCATTTTTTGGGTGATCCTGATCCCGATGTCAAAACATCCAAAATTTTTTGTGGACGTCCGTAAAGACCTTGGCTACGCATACGGTTGGCCCTCACGTCCATTACGATCCATTTTCAAGGTCAAAATAGCCCTGAAGCGCGCATACCCCTATTTTGACGATTTTTCGTGTGCTATAGTATACCATTTTTTGGGTGATCCGGATCCCGACGTCAAAACTGCAAAAATTATTTGTGGACGTCCGTGAAGACCTTGGCTATGCATCCGGTTGGCCCTCACGGCCATTCCGATCCATTTTCAAGGTCAAAATAGCCCTGAAGCACGCGTACCCCTATTTCGACAATTTTTCATATGCTATAGTATACCATTTTTTGGGTGATCCGTATCCCGATGTCAAAACTGCCAAAATTATTTGTGGACGTCCGTGAAGACCTTGGCTATGCATCCGGTTGTCCCTAACGGCCATTCTGATCCATTTTCAAGGTCAAAATAGCCCCGAAGTGCGCATACCCCTATTTCGACGATTTTTCGTGTGCTATATAGTACACCATTTTTTAGGTGATCCGGATCCCAATGTCAAAACTGCCAAAATTATTTGTGGACGTCCGTGAAGACCTTGGCTATGCATTCAGTTGTCCCTCACGGCCATTCCGATCCATTTTCAAGGGCAAAATAGCCTTGAAGCGCGCATACCCCTATTTTGCTGATTTTTCGTGTGCTATAGTATACCATTTTTTGGGTGATCCGGATCCCAACGTCAAAACTGCCAAAATTATTTGTGGACGTCCGTGAAGACCTTGGCTATGCATTCGGTTGGCCCTCACGGCCATTCCGATCCATTTTTTGTCACAACCCGAGACTATACCCTAGAAGATAGGGTGCAATCTTGGATTGCGACCTGCGTCGTCGAACTCTCAGAGTTCTAAGACAAGCCTCATTCATATCATTCATCGCATATACATAATGAAAAGTAGTGCGGAATTAAGACTTTTCACTAAAACATAAAATAGTCTTTAAAACTCTTTCATATAGAAATACTAAGTCTCAATCTCATCATCATACGACACAAGAGTACTTTAATATGAAAAATAGAACTAACATAGTCTTATTACAATATTTCATAAAAGAAACATAAAACGACATATATGCCCTCGAAACAATGAGGACATACTTGAACTCTTCTACTCGGACGATTCTTCTAATTCCCAAGTCTTCTTCTCCAAGCTCCCTTACCTACCAAGGACTATTGATAGAAAATAAAGCATGGAATTAGTACAACCACATGTACTAAGTATGGCTATATGCATAAATAGCCCTGAAAATGGACTTTATTGGAAATATGCATGTTTTCATTTAGAAATCATAGTTTAAACATAAGGACATCATTTATCAATTAAGAAACACATAAGATAACCATTAACCAAAAATAAATTTAAAGGAGCCCACTTTACAGTGAGCTCACTTCACTGTACAGTGAAGTCACTTCACTGTTACAGTGAAGTCCGAACCTTCACCCTAAGTCTTCCTAGCATGTAATTCCCTCACTTAAAGTCATCCTAAGATTCACTTAAGTCACACAAAGAGAGACCGCCCATACACCCTCTCTAGATGTGCCTAAACGACCCTTAAGATTACCTACGATGAGTCACATACACACTTAGAAAACAACCATAAACATCTATGTAAGATTCATCTACCAAAGGTGATTCTAAGTCTCACTTGAGTAAGTGTGGAGCGACCGCCCATACAATCCCTTTCACACACACACAAGAGATCCTATAGACTACCTTAAATAGAATCATTCTCACTAAACACACCAACACTTAGATTAGAAGACATTCTCCTTCCAAAGCCTATCAAAAGACCTACTTAAGTAAATCAAGAAGATATTTCCATAGTGCAATGACCTCTCCAAGATTACCTAAATAGTCCTTAAGACTTCCTAAGGTTTAGATCATGTCAACAGGATTAACCAACTTCCCTAACTAGAGTCATCGTCAAGACTTCCAAAGATAAGACATAAAGAGACCATCCTTTCATGCCCTCCTCATACTTTAGCTAAGGAATGCTTAAGTCACTTAGATTAGGTACTCAACCATTTACATAGTTACTAACATAGGTCATTAGTTCATTAGTTCATTAAGACTCATACATCACCTAAGACACTAACATAAATCATCACATAAGACACTCACATAATGGATCACATAATGGTCTTTGGACAAGACCTAGGAACTCCACATAACACCTTCAAAGTCTATTGTGCAATGTCTAGATAGCGTCCCATACCACCACCTAAACCTCATAAACTTATCTAATGCTAAAAGGTATTCCACATGATGAGAATAGGCAATAACCGACATAGACCATGGTAGCAAGACATGGTATCCGAAGTTCTATCCTACTTCGATGAGGTTGTTCTACTTGCCAATGGTAGAACTTGGACACATCCCATGTAGGCACATGGTTAAGGAATATGAAGGGTTTCTTTGCAATCTAGTCTCGTGCTTCACTAGAATTACTTCCCTTACCATACTCACTCGGTGCTAGCCTTTGTTCTCATAGATTAGTTCACATTAAGGTTCATATAATTAGGTCTCTTATCTAGTTCATAACCCAATTACATTCACCCTACCAAAGCAAGTTCCACTAGGGCATATCTCACTTTAGCGACAAGAAGCTCATCGCGACTTCCCTAAGGTATGATATGATGCCGTTCCAGCCAACCATCCCTAAGTCCATCACTCATAGCATGAAGGATACCATTACGGCTAACTACTTCACAATTCATAACCTCGCCACTAAGTACAAGGTTCCCCATAACATTGACCTTCTTATCATCAAGGTCTTACTTATATTATTCAAGACTCTTAACATACTAAGTCAAATCATCACATAATAACGTTCATATAAGCATCAAGCAAGGGACATAAGTCTCCTTAAACAAGACACCACATATTTCACTTTAACATACAATACAAGTCATTCTAGAAGTACTTAGGAATAACATCTTATAACCTAACTTAACTTCATGTAAGAACACATATACTTTCACATATAGATAGACATTATCATATATCACATAATCATCATATACTTCAAGTAATGCCGACAAGGCCATGATCATAATATTGCATAAAGTAACGCCGACAAGGCCACATCAATTGCAAACTAAACACATAACACCGCCACCATAAGTGGACCACACCAATCACAATAGAATCAAAGTATAATAAATATCAAATTAAAGAAAACGGGGCAGCATACCTTCATCCCCATATCCACACCTCAATTCAATGCCAAATCAACCAATTCAACATCACAAGGCCCTTACCCATGGCCATGAACAATAATTCAAAGCAATAACCATAAAACTCAATGAATCTACATCAATTCAATCTAGGTTTGACAATATAATATCAATTACATATCAATTGAACACAATTCTTATATCATTAGAAAGCCCATAAGAAACTACACAACAATTCATCAACATAAACTTAATATCAAGTAACCCAATAAGTAGTCAAAACTAGGGTTCATCAATTCACATGGGTTCATAGGTAATTTATGTTTAAATCATCAATACAATATCAATTATATCATAATTAAATGTTTAGAAATCATTTATGCAAGAACCCATGGTAGAAATCCCGAAATAGGACAAATCTCTTTAGAAAGCTTTGAAAACATCTTTGAAAGTTGGATCCTTGATGAAACGAGTTTCAAGGATCAAAGCCATACCTTAAGGATGATAATCCTTCACTTTGATGAAGAATTCTCCTTCAAAATGCCACACCAAGCTGATCCTTCAAGTTGGACTTCAATGGAGTCTTTGGGGTTTTGATTTTAGAAGAATGAATTATTCTAAGTGTTAAACACTTATATACTCCTTTAAAATACCCAAATACTCCTTAATAAACCGTCCACACTCTTATTTAGTCATGGGGTGAATTTACAAGTTCACCCCTAACTTGGAAGAAAAATCTGCACAGGAGACCTCTTGTGACGACCTGTCTGTGACAGACCGTCACGGGTGAAACGGTCCGTCATGGACCTCCATTTCCAGCTCCTATGGCTTGACAAGGGTTCCCCCTACACCCTTGGACAAGGCCCCCACGACGGAACCCTTGTGACGGGGTGTCACAGCCATGACTGGCCGTCGCCAGCTCCGTCGCAAAGGCTGTCTAGGACAGTCTGCCAGCAGATTTTGGGTCCTTTCCTCAAGGACCCTTTGATGGTCCTTGGGGATAATTTCCAAGACTTTTCCAACCTAAATATGATCATCTATGAGTTTAACACCTCTCACATGAATTTCACCCAAAACAAACACATAAAACTCGACGACACTTGCTTAGACGTACAAGGTCGACTCAAGGCACATCTTTCGAATGCCTTGGACGTTCTTGGTCGTTTGAACTCCAAACTTCACGAAACTTTAACCACTGCCTATACATGCTATAATAACTCTATTTAGAACCTTAAAACACCATGAAACACACATAAACACTTAGAACCACATTTTAGACATTTAGGAAACTTAGTCGTCAAACGTCTTAGTCATCCCTTGACGTTTGACTTCCAACACCCCTAATACTTTAGCTACTGCCTATATACCACATATTAAACACATTTAGGACCTTAGAACACTAATACCAACATGTTAGACTCTAGAGCACTTAAGCTATTTTCAAGGTCTTACAATTTTCAAGGTCAAAATAGCCCCGAAGCGCGCATACCCCTATTTCGATGATTGTTCGTGCGCTATAGTATACCATTTTTTGGGTGATCTGGATCCCGACGTCAAAACTGCCAAAATTATTTGTGGACGTCCGTGAAGACCTTGGCTATGCATCCGGTTGTCCCTCACATCCATTCCGATCCATTTTCAAGGTCAAAATAGCCCCGAAGCGCGTATACCCCTATTTCAACGATTTTTTATGTGCTATAGTATACCATTTTTTGGGTGACCCGGATACCGACGTCAAAACTTCCAAAATTATTTGTGGACGTCCGTGAAGATCTTGGCTATGCATCCGGTTGGCCCTCACGGCCATTCCGATCCATTTTCAAGGTCAAAATAGCCCTGAAGCGCGCATACCCCTATTTCGATGATTTTTCGTGTGCTATAGTATACCATTTTTTGGGTGATCCGGATCCCGACGTCAAAACTGCCAAATTTATTTGTGGACGTCCGTGAAGACCTTGGCTATGCATCTGGTTGGCCCTCACGTCCATTCTGATCCATTTTCAAGGTCAAAATAGCCCCGAAGCGTGCATACCCCTATTTCAACAATTTTTCGTGTGCTCTAGTATACCATTTTTTGGGTGATCCAGATCCCGACGTCAAAACTGCCAAAATTATTTATGGACGTCCTTGAAGACCTTGGCTATGCATCCGATTGGCCCTCATGGCCATTCCGATCCATTTTCGAGGTCAAAATAGCTTTGAAGCGCGCATACCCCTATTTCGACAATTTTTTGTGTGCTATTGTATACCATTTTTTGGGTGATCCGGATCCCGACGTCAAAACTGCCAAAATTATTTGTGGACATCCGTGAAGACCTTGGCTATGTATCCGGTTGGCCCTCACGGCCATTCCGATCTATTTTCAAGGTCAAAAAAGCCCTGAAGCGCGCATACCCCTATTTCGCCGATTTTTTTTGTGCTATAGTATACCATTTTTTGGGTGATCCGTATCCCGACGTCAAAACTGCCAAAATTATTTGTGGACGTCCCTGAAGACCTTGGCTATGCATCCGGTTGGATCTAATGGCCATTCTGATCCATTTTCAAGGTCGAAATAGCCCCGAAGCGCGTATACCCCTATTTCGACGATTTTCGTGTGCTATAGTATACCATTTTTTGGGTGATCCGAATCCCGACGTCAAAACTGCCAAAATTATTTGTGGACGTCCGTGAAGACCTTGGCTATGCATCCGGTTGGCCCTCACGGCCATTCCGATCCATTTTCAAGGTCAAAATAGCCCCGAAGCGCGCATACCCCTATTTCGACGATTTTTCGTGTGCTATAGTATACCATTTTTTGGGTGATCCTGATCCCGACGTCAAAACTTCCAAAATTATTTGTGGACGTCCGTAAAGACCTTGGCTATGCATACGGTTGGCCCTCACGTCCATTACGATCCATTGCAAGGTCAAAACAGCCCGGAAGAGCGCATACCCTTATTTCGACGATTTTCGTGTGCTATAGTATACCATTTTTTGGGTGATCCGGATCCCGACGTCAAAACTGCCAAAATTAATTGTGGACGTCCGTGAAGACCTTGGCTATGCAACCGGTTGACCCTCACGGCCATTTTGATCCATTTCAAGGTCGAAATAGCCCCAAAGCGCGCATACCTCTATTTCATCGATTTTTCGTGTGCTATAGTATACCATTTTTTGGGTGATCCGGATCCCGATGTCAAAACTGCCAAAATTATTTATGGATGTCCGTGAAGACCTTGGCTATGCATCTGATTGGCCCTCACGGCCATTCCGATCCATTTTCAAGGTCAAATTAGCCGTGAAGCGCGCATACCCCTATTTCGACGATTTTTCGTGTGCCATAGTATACCATTTTTTGGGTGATCCGGATCTCGACGTCAAAACTTCCAAAATTATTTGTGGACGTCCGTGAAGACCTTGTCTATGCATCCTATTGGCCCTCACGGCCATTATGATCCATTTTCAAGGTCGAAATAGCCCCGAAGCGCGCATACCCCTATTTCGACTATTTTTCGTGTGCTATAGTATACCATTTTTTGGGTGATCCGGATCCCGACGTCAAAACTGCTAAAATTATTTGTGGACGTCCGTGAAGACCTTGGCTATGCATCCGGTTGGCCCTCACGGCCATTCCGATCCATTTTCAAGAACAAAATAGCCCAAAGCGCGCATACCCCTATTTCGATGATTTTTCATGTGCTATTGTATACCATTTTTTGGGTGATCCGTATCTCGATGTCAAAACTGCCAAATTTATTTGAGGATGTCCGTAAAGACCTTGGCTATGCATCCATTTGGCCCTCACGGCCATTATGATCCATTTTCAAGGACAAAATAGCCCCGAAGCGCGCATACCCCTATTTCGACGATTTTTCATGTGCTATAGTATACCATTTTTTGGGTGATCCGGATCCCAATGTCAAAACTACCAAAATTATTTGTGGACGTCCGTGAAGACCTTGGCTATGAATCCGGTTGGCTGTCACGGTCATTCCGATCAATTGTCAAGGTCAAAATAGCCCCGAAGTACGCATACCCCTATTTCGATGATTTTTCGTGTGCTATAGTATACCATTTTTTGGGTGTTCCTGATCCCGACGTCAAAACTTCCAAAATTATTTGTGGACGTCTGTGAAGACCTTGGCTATGCATCCGGTTGTCTCTCACGGTCATTCTGATCCATTTTCGAGGCCAAAATAGCCCCGAAGCGCGCATACCCCTATTTCGATGATTTTTCGTGTGCTATAGTATACCATTTTTTGAATGATCAGTATCTCGAAGTCAAAACTGCCAAATTTATTTGTGGACGTCCGTAAAGACCTTGGCTATGCATCCGGTTGGCCCTCACGGCCATTCTGATCCATTTTCAAGGTCAAAATAGCCCCGAAGCGCGCATACACCTATTTCAACGACTTTTCGTGTGCTATAGTATACCATTTTTTGGGTGATCCGGATCCCGACGTCAAAACTGCCAAAATTATTTGTGGATGTCCATGAAGACCTTGGCTATGCATCCGGTTGGCTCACACGGTCATTCCGATCCATTTTCAAGGTCAAAATAGCCCCGAAGCGCGCATAACCCTATTTCGACGATTTTTCGTGTGCTATAGTATACCATTTTTGGGGTGATCCGGATTCCAACGTCAAAACTTCGAAAAATATTTGTGGACATCCGTGAAAACCTTGTATATGCATCCGGTTGGCCCTCACGGCCATTCCGATCCATTTTCAAGGTCAAAATAGTCCCGAAGCGCGCATACGCCTATTTCGATGATTTTTCGTGTGATATAGTATACCATTTTTGGGGTTATCCGGATCCCGACGTCAAAACTGCCAAAATTATTAATGGACTTCCGTGAAGACCTTGGCTATGCATCCGGTTGTCCCTCACGGCCATTCCGATCCATTTTCAAGGTCAAAATAGCCCCGAAGCGCGCATACTCCTATTTCGATGATTTTTCGTGTGCTTTAGTATACCATTTTTTGAGTGATCCGGATCCCAACGTCAAAACTGCCTAAATTATTTGTGGACGTCCGTGAAGACCTTTGCTATGCATCCAGTTTGCCCTC